>CALZFC010000270.1:0-82500 GCA_945643635.1 Allodiplogaster sudhausi
CCGAAAAGACCCGATAAGACCCGAGAAGACCCGAAAAGTTCCGATAAGACCCGATAAGACCCGACAAGACCCGAAAAGACCCGATAAGACCCGAGAAGACCCGAAAAGACCCGATAAGACCCGATAAGACCCGACAAGACCCGAAAGACCCGATAAGACCCGAGAAGACCAGAAAAGACCCGATAAGACTCGATAAGACCCGAAAAGACCTGAAAACCCGAAAAGACCCGATAAGACCCGATAAAAAATGCCCGAAATACCCTATGAGACCCGAAAGACCCGAAAAGACATGATAAGACCCGAAAAGACCCGAAAAGACCCGATAAGACCGATAAAAAATGACCCGAAAGACCCGATAAGACCCAAAAGACCCGAAAAGACCCGATAAGATCCGATAAGACCCGAAATGACCCGAAAAACCCGGAAAGACTCGATAAGACCCGATAAAAAATGACCCGAAAATACCCTATAAGACCCGAAAGACCCGAAAAGACCCGAGAAGATCAAGAAGACCCGATAAGACCGACAAGACCCGAAAAGACCCGATAAGACCGATAAGACCCGACAAGACCCGAAAAGACCCGAGAAGACCCGAGAAGACCAGAAAAGACCCGATAAGACCCGATAAGACCCGAAAAAGACCTGAAAACCCGAAAAGACCGATAAGACCCGATAAAAATGACCCGAAAATACCCTATGAGACCCGAAAGACCCGAAAAGACATGATAAGACCCCGAAAGACCCGAAAACCCGATAAGACCGATAAAAATGACCCGAAAAGACCCGATAAGACCCGAAAAGACCCGAAAAGACCCGATAAGACCCGATAAGACCGAAAAGACCCGAAAAACCCGAAAGTCGATAAGACCCGATAAAAAATGACCCGAAAATACCCTATAAGACCCGAAGACCCGAAAAGACCGAGAAGATCAAGAAGACCCGATAAGACCCGACAAGACCCGAAAAGAACCGATAAGACCCGATAAGACCCGAAAAGACCCGATAAGACCCGAGAAGACCCGAAAAGACCCGATAAGACCGATAAAAAATGACCCGAAAAGAGCCGATAAGACCCGAAAAGACCCGAAAAGACCCGATAGACCTGAAAAGACCCGATAAGACCCGAGAAGACCCGAAAAGACCCTATAGACCCGAAAGACCCGAAAAGACCCGATAAGACCCGAGAAGACACGAAAAGACCCAATAAGACCCGATAAGGCCCGATAAGACCCGAGAAGACCCGAGAAGACCCGATAAGACCCGAGAAGACCCATAAGACCCGATAAGACCCGATAAGACCCGATAAGACCCGAGAAGATCAGAGAAGACCCGAAAAGACCCGAAAAACCCGAAAAGACCCGATAAAAAATGACCCGAAAATACCCTATAAGACACGAAAGACCCGAAAAGACCCGATAAGACCCGAGAAGACCCGAGAAGACCCGATAAGACCCGATAAGACCCGATAAGACCCGAGAAGACACGAAAAGCCCAATAAGACCCGATAAGGCCCGATAAGACCCGTGAAGACCCGAGAAGACCCGATAAGACCCGAGAAGACCCGATAAGACCCGATAAGACCCGATAAGACCCGTAAAACCCGATAAGGCCCGAGAAGACCCCGAAAAGACCCGAAAACCCCGAAAAGACCGATAAAAAATGACCCGAAAATACCCTATAAGACCCGAGAAGACCGATAAGACCCGATAAGACCCGATAAGACCCGAGAAGATCAGAGAAGACCCGATAAGACCCGACAAGACCCGAAAAGACCCGATAAGACCCGAGAAGACCCGAAAAGACCCGATAAGACCCGAAAAGACCTGAAAAACCCGAAAAGACCCGATAAGACCCGATAAAAAATGACCCGAAAATACCCTATGAGACCCGAAAGACCCGAAAAGACCCGATAAGACCCGAAAGAACCGATAAGACCCGAAAAGACCCGATAAGGTCGATAAAAAATGACCCGAAAAGACCCGATAAGACCCGAAAAGACCCGAAAAGACCCGATAAGACCCGAAAAGACCCGATAAGACCCGAGAAGACCCGACAAGTTCCGATAAGACCCGATAAGACCCGACAAGACCCGAAAAGACCCGATAAGACCCGAGAAGACCCAAAAGACCCGATAAGACCCGATAAGACCCGAAAAGACCTGAAAACCCAGAAAAGACCCGATAATACCCGATAAAAAATGACCCGAAAATACCCTATGAGACCCGAAAGACCCGAAAAGACCCGATAAGACCCGAAAAGACCCGATAAGACAAGAAAGACCCGATAAGACCGATAAAAATGACCCGAAAAGACCCGATAAGACCCGAAAAGACCCGAAAAGACCCGATAAGACCTGAAAAGACCCGATAAGACCCGAAAGACCCGAAAAGACCGATAAGACCCGATAAGAACCGAAAAGACCCGAAAAACCCGAAAAGACTCTTTAAGACCCGATAAAAAATGACCCGAAAATACCCTATAAGACCCGAAAGACCCGAAAAGACCCGAGAAGATCAGAGAAGACCCGATAAGACCCGACAAGACCCGAAAGAACCGATAAGACCCGATCGGGCCCAATAAGCCCGAGAAGACCCGAAAAGACCCGAAAAGACCCGATAAGACCCGAAAAGACCCGAGAAGACCCGAAAGACCCGATAAGACCCGAAAAGACCCGAAAAGACCCGAAAAACCCGAAAGACCCGAAAGACCAGAGAACACGAAAAGACCCGAGAAGACCCGAGAAGACCCGATAAGACCCGATAAGACCAATAAGACCCGATAAGACCCGATAAGGCCCTATAAGACCCGAGAAGACCCGAGAAGACCCGAGAAGACCCGAGAAGACCCGAGAAGACCCGATAAGACCCGATAAGACCCGATAAGACCCGAGAAGATCAGAGAAGACCCGATAAGACCCGACAAGACCGGATAAGGCCCGAAAACACCCGATAAGACCCGAAGAGACCCGAAAATACCCGATAAGACCCGATAGACCCGAAAAGACCTGAAAAACCCGAAAAGACCCGATAAGACCCGATAAATAATGACCCGAAAATACCCTATGAGACCCGAAAGACCCGAAAAGACCCGATAAGACCCGAAAAGACCCGATAAGACCCGAAAAGACCCGATAAGACCGATAAAAAATGACCCGAAAAGACCCGATAAGACCGAAAAAGACCCGAAAAGACCCGATAAGACTCGAAAAGACCCGATAAGACCCGAGAAGACCCGAAAAGACCCGATAAGACCCGATAAGACCCGACAAGACCCGAAAAGACCCGATAAGACCCGAGAAGACCCGAAAAGACCCGATAAGACCCGATAAGACCCGAAAGACCTGAAAAACCGAAAAGACCCGATAAGACCCGATAAAAAATGACCCGAAAATACCCTATGAGACCCGAAAGACCCGAAAAGACATGATAAGACCCGAAAAGACCCGAAAAGACCCGATAAGACCGATAAAAAATGACCCGAAAAGACCCGATAAGACCCGAGAAGACCCGAAAAGACCCGATAAGACCCGATAAGACCCGAAAAGACCTGAAAAACCAGAAAAGACCCGATAAGTCCCGATAAAAATGACCCGAAAATACCCTATGAGACCCGAAAGACCCGAAAAGACCCGATAAGACCCGAAAAGACCCGATAAGACAAGAAAGACCCGATAAGCAGATAAAAAATGACCCGAAAGACCCGATAAGACCCGAAAGACCCGAAAAGACCCGATAAGACCTGAAAAGACCCGATAAGACCCGAGAACCCGAAGAGACCCGATAAGACCCGATAAGACCCGAAAAGACCCGATAAGACTCGATAAGAGTCGAAAAGACCTGAAAAGACCCGAAAAGACCCTATAAGACCCGATAAGACTCGAAAAGACACGATAAGAAACGAGAAGACCCGAAGAGACCCGATAAGACCCGAAAAGACCCGAAAAACCCGAAAAGACTCTTTAAGACCCGATAAAAAATGACCCGAAAATACCCTATAGACCCGAAAGACCCGAAAAGACCCGAGAAGATCAGAGAAGACCCGATAAGACCCGACAAGACCCGAAAAGAACCGATAAGACCCGATCGGGCCCATAAGACCCGAGAAGACCCGAAAAGACCCGAAAAGACCCGATAAGACCCGATAAGACCCGAAAGACCCGAAAACCCGAAAAGACTCGATAAGACCCCGAGACCCGAAAAGACCCGTAAGACCCGAGAAGACACGAAAAGACCCAATAAGACCCGATAAGGCCCGATAAGACCCGAGAAGACCCGAGAAGACCCGAGAAGACCCGATAAGACCCGAGAAGACCCGAAAAACCCGATAAGACCCGATAAGACCCGACAAGACCCGAAAGACCCGATAAGACCCCGAGAAGACCAGAAAAGACCCGATAAGACCCGATAAGACCCGAAAAGACCCGATAAGACCCGATAAAAAATGACCCGAAAATACCCTATGAGACCCGAAAGACCCGAAAAGACATGATAAGACCCGAAAAGACCCGAAAGACCCGATAAGACCGATAAAAAAATGACCCGAAAAGACCCTATAAGACCGATAAAAAATGACCCGAAAAGACCCGATAAGACCCGAAAAGACCCGAAAAGACCCGATAAGACCCGAAAGACCCGATAAGACCCGAGAAGACCCGAAAAGTTCCGATATACATGATAAGACCCGAAAAGACCCGAAAGACCCGATAAGACCGATAAAAATGACCCGAAAAGACCCGATAAGACCCGAAAAGACCCGAAAAGACCTGATAAGACCCGATAAGACCCGAAAAGACCCGAAAACCCCGAAAAGACTCGATAAGACCCGATAAAAAATGACCCGAAAATACCCTATAAGACCCGAAAGACCCGAAAAGACCCGAGAAGATCAGAGAAGACCCGATAAGACCCGACAAGACCCGAAAAGACCCGATAAGACCCGATAAGACCCGACAAGACCCGAAAAGACCCGAGAAGACCCGAGAAGACCAGAAAAGACCCGATAAGACCCGATAAGACCCGAAAAGACCTGAAAATACCCTATGAGACCCGAAAGACCCGAAAAGACCCGATAAGACCCGAAAAGACCCGATAAGACCCGAGAAGACCCGAAAAGTTCCGATAAGACCCGATAAGACCCGACAAGACCGAAAAGACCCGATAAGACCCGAGAAGACCCGAAAAGACCCGATAAGACCCGATAAGATCCGACAAGACCCGAAAAGACCCGATAAGACCCGAGAAGACCAGAAAAGACCCGATAAGACCCGATAAGACCCGAAAAGACCTGAAAAACCCGAAAAGACCCGATAAGACCCGATAAAAATGACCCGAAAATACCCTATGAGACCCGAAAGACCCGAAAAGACATGATAAGACCCGAAAAGACCCGAAAAGACCCGATAAGACCGATAAAAAATGACCCGAAAAGACCCGATAAGACCCGAAAAGACCCGAAAAGACCCGATAAGACCCGATAAGACCCGAAAACCCCGAAAAGACTCGATAAGACCCGATAAAAAATGACCCGAAAATACCTATAAGACCCGAAAGACCCGAAAGACCCGAGAAGATCAGAGAAGACCCGATAAGACCCGACAAGACCCGAAAAGACCCGATAAGACCCGATAAGACCCGACAAGACCGAAAGACCCGAGAAGACCCGAGAAGACCAGAAAAGACCCGATAAGACCCGATAAGACCCGAAAAGACCTGAAAAACCCGAAAACCCGATAAGACCCGATAAAAAATGACCCGAAAATACCCTATGAGACCCGAAAGACCCGAAAAGACATGATAAGACCCGAAAAGACCCGAAAAGACCCGATAAGACCGATAAAAAATGACCCGAAAAGACCCTATAAGACCGATAAAAATGACCCGAAAAGACCCGATAAGACCCGAAAGACCCGAAAGACCCGAAAAACCCGAAAAGACTCGATAAGACCCGATAAAAAATGACCCGAAAATACCCTATAAGACCCGAAAGACCCGAAAAGACCCGAGAAGATCAGAGAAGACCCGATAAGACCCGACAAGACCCCGAAAAGACCCGATAAGACCCGATAAGACCCGACAAGACCCGAAAAGACCCGAGAAGACCCGAGAAGACCAGAAAGACCCGATAGACCCGATAAGACCCGAAAAGACCTGAAAAACCCGAAAGAGACCCGATAAGACCCGATAAAAAATGACCCGAAAATACCCTATGAGACCCGAAAGACCCGAAAAGACATGATAAGACCCGAAAGACCCGAAAGACCCGATAAGACCGATAAAAATGACCCGAAAATACCCTATAAGACTGATAAAAAATGACCCGAAAAGACCCGATAAGACCCGAAAAGACCCGAAAGACCCGATAAGACCCGAAAAGACCCGATAAGACCCGAGAAGACCCGAAAAGTTCCGATAAGACCCGATAAGACCCGACAAGACCCGAAAAGACCCGATAAGACCCGAGAAGACCCGAAAAGACCCGATAAGACCCCGATAAGACCCGACAAGACCCGAAAAGACCCGATAAGACCCGAGAAGACCAGAAAGACCCGATAAGACTCGATAAGACCCGAAAAGACCTGAAAAACCCGAAAAGACCCGATAAGACCCGATAAAAAATGACCCGAAAATACCCTATGAGACCCGAAAGACCCGAAAAGACATGATAAGACCCGAAAAGACCCGAAAAGACCCGATAAGACCGATAAAAAATGACCCGAAAAGACCCGATAAGACCCGAAAAGACCCGAAAAGACCCGATAAGATCCGATAAGACCCGAAATGACCCGAAAAACCCGAAAAGACTCGATAAGACCCGATAAAAAATGACCCGAAAATACCCTATAAGACCCGAAAGACCCGAAAAGACCCGAGAAGATCAGAGAAGACCCGATAAGACCCGACAAGACCCGAAAAGACCCGATAAGACCCGATAAGACCCGACAAGACCCGAAAAGACCCGAGAAGACCCGAGAAGACCAGAAAAGACCCGATAAGACCCGATAAGACCCGAAAAGACCTGAAAAACCCGAAAAGACCCGATAAGACCCGATAAAAAATGACCCGAAAATACCCTATGAGACCCGAAAGACCCGAAAAGACATGATAAGACCCGAAAAGACCCGAAAAGACCCGATAAGACCGATAAAAAATGACCCGAAAAGACCCGATAAGACCCGAAAAGACCCGAAAAGACCCGATAAGACCCGATAAGACCCGAAAAGACCCGAAAAACCCGAAAAGACTCGATAAGACCCGATAAAAAATGACCCGAAAATACCCTATAAGACCCGAAAGACCCGAAAAGACCCGAGAAGATCAGAGAAGACCCGATAAGACCCGACAAGACCCGAAAAGAACCGATAAGACCCGATAAGACCCGAAAGAGACCCGATAAGACCCGAGAAGACCCGAAAAGACCCGATAAGACCGATAAAAAATGACCCGAAAAGAGCCGATAAGACCCGAAAAGACCCGAAAAGACCCGATAAGACCTGAAAAGACCCGATAAGACCCGAGAAGACCCGAAAAGACCCTATAAGACCCGAAAGACCCGAAAAGACCCGATAAGACCCGAGAAGACACGAAAAGACCCAATAAGACCCGATAAGGCCCGATAAGACCCGAGAAGACCCGAGAAGACCCGATAAGACCCGAGAAGACCCAATAAGACCCGATAAGACCCGATAAGACCCGATAAGACCCGAGAAGATCAGAGAAGACCCGAAAAGACCCGAAAAACCCGAAAAGACCCGATAAAAAATGACCCGAAAATACCCTATAAGACACGAAAGACCCGAAAAGACCCGATAAGACCCGAGAAGACCCGAGAAGACCCGATAAGACCCGATAAGACCCGATAAGACCCGAGAAGACACGAAAAGACCCAATAAGACCCGATAAGGCCCGATAAGACCCGTGAAGACCCGAGAAGACCCGATAAGACCCGAGAAGACCCGATAAGACCCGATAAGACCCGATAAGACCCGGTAAAACCCGATAAGGCCCGAGAAGACCCGAAAAGACCCGAAAAACCCGAAAGACCCGATAAAAAATGACCCGAAAATACCCTATAAGACCCGAGAAGACCCGATAAGACCCGATAAGACCCGATAAGACCCGAGAAGATCAGAGAAGACCCGATAAGACCCGACAAGACCCGAAAAGACCCGATAAGACCCGAGAAGACCCGAAAAGACCCGATAAGACCCGAAAAGACCTGAAAAACCCGAAAAGACCCGATAAGACCCGATAAAAAATGACCCGAAAATACCCTATGAGACCCGAAAGACCCGAAAAGACCCGATAAGACCCGAAAAGACCCGATAAGACCCGAAAAGACCCGATAAGGTCGATAAAAAAATGACCCGAAAAGACCCGATAAGACCCGAAAAGACCCGAAAAGACCCGATAAGACCCGAAAAGACCCGATAAGACCCGAGAAGACCCGACAAGTTCCGATAAGACCCGATAAGACCCGACAAGACCCGAAAAGACCCGATAAGACCCGAGAAGACCCAAAAAGACCCGATAAGACCCGATAAGACCCGAAAAGACCTGAAAACCCAGAAAAGACCCGATAATACCCGATAAAAATGACCCGAAAATACCCTATGAGACCCGAAAGACCCGAAAAGACCCGATAAGACCCGAAAAGACCCGATAAGACAAGAAAAGACCCGATAAGACCGATAAAAAATGACCCGAAAAGACCCGATAAGACCCGAAAAGACCCGAAAAGACCCGATAAGACCTGAAAAGACCCGATAAGACCCGAGAAGACCGAAAAGACCCGATAAGACCCGATAAGACCCGAAAAGACCCGAAAAACCCGAAAAGACTCTTTAAGACCCGATAAAAAATGACCCGAAAATACCCTATAAGACCCGAAAGACCCGAAAAGACCCGAGAAGATCAGAGAACCCGATAAGAGAACCCGACAAGACCCGAAAAGAACCGATAAGACCCGATCGGCCCAATAAGACCCGAGAAGACCCAAAAGACCCGAAAAGACCCGATAAGACCCGAAAAGACCCGAGAAGACCCGAAAAGACCCGATAAGACCCGAAAAGACCCGAAAAGACCCGAAAAACCCGAAAAGACCCGATAAGACCAGAGAAGACACGAAAAGACCCGAGAAGACCCGAGAAGACCCGATAAGACCCGATAAGACCCGATAAGACCCGATAAGACCCGATAAGGCCCGATAAGACCCGAGAAGACCCGAGAAGACCCGAGAAGACCCGAGAAGACCCGAGAAGACCCGATAAGACCCGATAAGACCCGATAAGACCCGAGAAGATCAGAGAAGACCCGATAAGACCCGACAAGACCGGATAAGGCCCGAAAACACCCGATAAGACCCGAGAAGACCCGAAATACCCGATAAGACCCGATAAGACCCGAAAAGACCTGAAAACCCGAAAAGACCCGATAAGACCCGATAAATAATGACCCGAAAATACCCTATGAGACCCGAAAGACCCGAAAAGACCCGATAAGACCCGAAAAGACCCGATAAGACCCGAAAAGACCCGATAAGACCGATAAAAAATGACCCGAAAAGACCCGATAAGACCGGAAAAGACCCGAAAAGACCCGATAAGACTCGAAAAGACCCGATAAGACCCGAGAAGACCCGAAAACCCGATAAGACCCGATAAGACCCGACAAGACCCGAAAAGACCCGATAAGACCCGAGAAGACCCGAAAAGACCCGATAAGACCCGATAAGACCCGAAAAGACCTGAAAACCCGAAAAGACCCGATAAGACCCGATAAAAAATGACCCGAAAATACCCTATGAGACCCGAAAGACCCGAAAAGACATGATAAGACCCGAAAAGACCCGAAAAGACCCGATAAGACCGATAAAAAATGACCCGAAAAGACCCGATAAGACCCGAGAAGACCCGAAAAGACCCGATAAGACCCGATAAGACCCGAAAGACCTGAAAAACCAGAAAAGACCCGATAAGTCCCGATAAAAAATGACCCGAAAATACCCTATGAGACCCGAAAGACCCGAAAAGACCCGATAAGACCCGAAAAGACCCGATAAGACAAGAAAAGACCCGATAAGACAGATAAAAAATGACCCGAAAAGACCCGATAAGACCCGAAAAGACCCGAAAAGACCCGATAAGACCTGAAAAGACCCGATAAGACCCGAGAAGACCCGAAGAGACCCGATAAGACCCGATAAGACCCGAAAAGACCCGATAAGACTCGATAAGAGTCGAAAAGACCTGAAAAGACCCGAAAAGACCCTATAAGACCCGATAAGACTCGAAAAGACACGATAAGAAACGAGAAGACCCGAAGAGACCCGATAAGACCCGAAAAGACCCGAAAAACCCGAAAAGACTCTTTAAGACCCGATAAAAAATGACCCGAAAATACCCTATAAGACCCGAAAGACCCGAAAAGACCCGAGAAGATCAGAGAAGACCCGATAAGACCCGACAAGACCCGAAAAGAACCGATAAGACCCGATCGGGCCCAATAAGACCCGAGAAGACCCGAAAAGACCCGAAAAGACCCGATAAGACCCGAAAAAGACCCGAGAAGACCCGAAAAGACCCGATAAGACCCGAAAAGACCCGAAAAGACCCGAAAAAACCCGAAAAGACCCGATAAGACCAGAGAAGACACGAAAAGACCCGAGAAGACCCGAGAAGACCCGATAAGACCCGATAAGACCCGATAAGACCCGATAAGACCCGATAAGGCCCGATAAGACCCGAGAAGACCCGAGAAGACCCGAGAAGACCCGAGAAGACCCGAGAAGACCCGATAAGACCCGATAAGACCCGATAAGACCCGAGAAGATCAGAGAAGACCCGATAAGACCCGACAAGACCGGATAAGGCCCGAAAACACCCGATAAGACCCGAGAAGACCCGAAAATACCCGATAAGACCCGATAAGACCCGAAAAGACCTGAAAAACCCGAAAAGACCCGATAAGACCCGATAAATAATGACCCGAAAATACCCTATGAGACCCGAAAACGAAAGACCCGAAAAGACCCGATAAGACCCGAAAAGACCCGATAAGACCCGAAAAGACCCGATAAGACCGATAAAAAATGACCCGAAAAGACCCGATAAGACCGGAAAAGACCCGAAAAGACCCGATAAGACTCGAAAAGACCCGATAAGACCCGAGAAGACCCGAAAAGACCCGATAAGACCCGATAAGACCCGACAAGACCCGAAAAGACCCGATAAGACCCGAGAAGACCCGAAAAGACCCGATAAGACCCGATAAGACCCGAAAAGACCTGAAAAACCCGAAAAGACCCGATAAGACCCGATAAAAAATGACCCGAAAATACCCTATGAGACCCGAAAGACCCGAAAAGACATGATAAGACCCGAAAAGACCCGAAAAGACCCGATAAGACCGATAAAAAATGACCCGAAAAGACCCGATAAGACCCGAGAAGACCCGAAAAGACCCGATAAGACCCGATAAGACCCGAAAAGACCTGAAAAACCAGAAAAGACCCGATAAGTCCCGATAAAAAATGACCCGAAAATACCCTATGAGACCCGAAAGACCCGAAAAGACCCGATAAGACCCGAAAAGACCCGATAAGACAAGAAAAGACCCGATAAGACAGATAAAAATGACCCGAAAAGACCCGATAAGACCCGAAAAGACCCGAAAAGACCCGATAAGACCTGAAAAGACCCGATAAGACCCGAGAAGACCCGAAGAGACCCGATAAGACCCGATAAGACCCGAAAAGACCCGATAAGACTCGATAAGAGTCGAAAAGACCTGAAAAGACCCGAAAAGACCCTATAAGACCCGATAAGACTCGAAAAGACACGATAAGAAACGAGAAGACCCGAAGAGACCCGATAAGACCCGATAAGACCCGATAAGACCCGATAAGACCCGAGAAGACCCGAAGAGATTCGATAAGACCCGAAAAGACCCGATAAGACTCGATAAGACCCGAAAAGACCCGAAAAGACCCGAAAAGACCCTATAAGACCCGATAAGACCCGAAAAGACCCGAAAAGACCCGAAAAGACCCGACAAGACCCGAAAAGACCCGATAAGACCCGAAAAGACCCGAAAAGACCCGATAAGACCCGAGAAGATCAGAGAAGAGCCGACAAGACCCGATAAGACCCGATAAGACCCGATAAGACCCGATAAGACCTGAGAAGACCCGAAAAGAAACGAAAAGACACGATAAGAAACGAGAAGACCCGAAGAGACCCGATAAGACCCGATAAGACCCGAAAAGACCCGATAAGACCCGAGAAGACCCGAAGAGATTCGATAAGACCCGAAAGACCCGATAAGACGCGATAAGACCCGAAAAGACCCGAAAAGACCCGAAAAGACCCTATAAGACCCGATAAGACCCGAAAAGACCCGAAAAGAACCGAAAAGACCCGAAAAGACCCGATAAGACACGAAAAGACCCGATAAGACCGATAAAAAATGACCCGAAAATACTCTATAAAAAGGACCCGAAGACCCGAAAAGACCCGATAAGACCCGAAAAGACCCGAAAAGACCCGATAAGACCCGATAAGACCCGATAAGACCCGAGAAGATCAGAGAAGACCCGATAAGACCCGACAAGACCCGAAAAGACCCGATAAGACCCGAAAAGACCCGAAAAGACCCGATAAGACCCGAGAAGATCAGAGAAGAGCCGACAAGACCCGATAAGACCCGATAAGACCCGATAAGACCCGATAAGACCCGATAAGACCCGAGAAGACCCGAAAAGAAACGAAAAGACACGAGAAGAAACGAGAAGACCCGAAGAGACCCGATAAGACCCGATAAGACCCGAAAAGACCCGATAAGACCCGAGAAGACCCGAAGAGATTCGATAAGACCCGAAAAGACCCGATAAGACTCGATAAGACCCGAAAAGACCCGAAAAGACCCGAAAAGACCCTATAAGACCCGATAAGACCCGAAAAGACCCGAAAGAACCGAAATGACCCGAAAAGACCCGATAAGACCCGAAAAGACCCGATAAGACCCGAAAAGACCCCAAAAAAAACCCGATAAGACCCGAGAAGACCCGAAGAGACCCGAAAAGACCCGATAAGACCCGAAAAGACCCGATAAGACCCGAAAAGACCTGAAAAGACCCGATAAGACCCGATAAAAAATGACCCGAAAATACCCTATAAGACCCGAAAGACCCGAAAAGACCCGATAAGACCCGAAAAGACCCGAAAAGACCCGATAAGACCCGAAAAGACCCGAAAAGACCCGACAAAAATGACCCGAAAAGACCCGATAAGACCCGAGAAGACCCGAAGAGACCCGATAAGACCCGAGAAGACCCGAAAAGACCCGATAAGACTCGATAAGACCCGAAAAGAAACGAAAGACACGATAAGAAACGAAAAGACCCGAAAAGACCCTATAAGACCCGATAAGACCCGAAAAGACCCGATAAGACCCGAGAAGACCCGAGAGATTCGATAAGACCCGAAAAGACCCGATAAGACTCGATAAGACCCGAAAAGACCCGAAAAGACCCGAAAAGACCCTATAAGACCCGATAAGACCCGAAAAGACCCGAAAAGACCCGATAAGACACGAAAAGACCCGATAAGACCGATAAAAATGACCCGAAAAAGACCCGATAAGACCCGAAAAGACCCGATAAGACCCGAAAAGACCCGAAAAGACCCGATAAGACCCGAGAAGACCCGATAAGACCCGAAAAGACCCGATAAGACCCGATAAGACCCGAAAAGACCTGAAAAACCAGAAAAGACCCGATAAGTCCCGATAAAAAATGACCCGAAAATACCCTATGAGACCCGAAAGACCCGAAAAGACCCGATAAGACCCGAAAAGACCCGATAAGACAAGAAAAGACCCGATAAGACAGATAAAAAATGACCCGAAAAGACCCGATAAGACCCGAAAAGACCCGAAAAGACCCGATAAGACCTGAAAAGACCCGATAAGACCCGAGAAGACCCGAAGAGACCCGATAAGACTCGATAAGAGTCGAAAAGACCTGAAAAGACCCGAAAAGACCCTATAAGACCCGATAAGACCCGAAAAGACCCGATAAGACCCGAGAAGACCCGAAGAGATTCGATAAGACCCGAAAAGACCCGATAAGACTCGATAAGACCCGAAAAGACCCGAAAGACCCGAAAAGACCCTATAAGACCCGATAAGACCCGAAAAGACCCGAAAAGACCCGATAAGACACGAAAAGACCCGATAAGACCGATAAAAAATGACCCGAAAAGACCCGATAAGACCCGAAAAGACCCGATAAGACCCGAAAAGACCCGAAAAGACCCGATAAGACCCGAGAAGACCCGATAAGACCCGAAAAGACCCGATAAGACCCGATAAGACCCGAAAAGACCTGAAAAACCAGAAAAGACCCGATAAGTCCCGATAAAAAATGACCCGAAAATACCCTATGAGACCCGAAAGACCCGAAAAGACCCGATAAGACCCGAAAAGACCCGATAAGACAAGAAAAGACCCGATAAGACAGATAAAAAATGACCCGAAAAGACCCGATAAGACCCGAAAAGACCCGAAAAGACCCGATAAGACCTGAAAAGACCCGATAAGACCGAGAAGACCCGAAGAGACCCGATAAGACTCGATAAGAGTCGAAAAGACCTGAAAAGACCCGAAAAGACCCTATAAGACCCGATAAGACTCGAAAAGACACGATAAGAAACGAGAAGACCCGAAGAGACCCGATAAGACCCGAGAAGACCCGAAGAGATTCGATAAGACCCGAAAAGACCCGATAAGACTCGATAAGACCCGAAAAGACCCGAAAAGACCCGAAAAGAGACCCTATAAGACCGATAAAGACGAAAAGACCGAAAAGACCCGAAAAGACACGAAAGACCCGATAAGACACGAAAAGACCCGATAAGACCGATAAAAAATGACCCGAAAAGACCCGATAAGACCCGAAAAGACCGATAAGACCCGAAAGACCCGAAAAGACCCGATAAGACCCGAGAAGACCCGATAAGACCCGAAAGACCCGATAAGACCCGATAAGACCCGAAAAGACCTGAAAAACCAGAAAAGACCCGATAAGTCCCGATAAAAAATGACCCGAAAATACCCTATGAGACCCGAAAGACCCGAAAAGACCCGATAAGACCCGAAAAGACCCGATAAGACAAGAAAAGACCCGATAAGACAGATAAAAAATGACCCGAAAAGACCCGATAAGACCCGAAAAGACCCGAAAAGACCCGATAAGACCTGAAAAGACCCGATAAGACCCGAGAAGACCCGAAGAGACCCGATAAGACCCGATAAGACCCGAAAAGACCCGATAAGACTCGATAAGAGTCGAAAAGACCTGAAAAGACCCGAAAAGACCCTATAAGACCCGATAAGACTCGAAAAGACACGATAAGAAACGAGAAGACCCGAAGAGACCCGATAAGACCCGATAAGACCCGATAAGACCCGATAAGACCCGAGAAGACCCGAAGAGATTCGATAAGACCCGAAAAGACCCGATAAGACTCGATAAGACCCGAAAAGACCCGAAAAGACCCGAAAAGACCCTATAAGACCCGATAAGACCCGAAAAGACCCGAAAAGACCCGAAAAGACCCTATAAGACCCGATAAGACTCGAAAAGACACGATAAGAAACGAGAAGACCCGAAGAGACCCGATAAGACCCGATAAGACCCGATAAGACCCGATAAGACCCGAGAAGACCCGAAGAGATTCGATAAGACCCGAAAAGACCCGATAAGACTCGATAAGACCCGAAAAGACCCGAAAAGACCCGAAAAGACCCTATAAGACCCGATAAGACCCGAAAAGACCCGAAAAGACCCGAAAAGACCCGACAAGACCCGAAAAGACCCGATAAGACCCGAAAAGACCCGAAAAGACCCGATAAGACCCGAGAAGATCAGAGAAGAGCCGACAAGACCCGATAAGACCCGATAAGACCCGATAAGACCCGATAAGACCTGAGAAGACCCGAAAGAAACGAAAAGACACGATAAGAAACGAGAAGACCCGAAGAGACCCGATAAGACCCGATAAGACCCGAAAAGACCCGATAAGACCCGAGAAGACCCGAAGAGATTCGATAAGACCCGAAAAGACCCGATAAGACGCGATAAGACCCGAAAAGACCCGAAAAGACCCGAAAAGACCCTATAAGACCCGATAAGACCCGAAAAGACCCGAAAAGAACCGAAAAGACCCGAAAAGACCCGATAAGACACGAAAAGACCCGATAAGACCGATAAAAATGACCCGAAAATACTCTATAAAAAGGACCCGAAGACCCGAAAAGACCCGATAAGACCCGAAAAGACCCGAAAAGACCCGATAAGACCCGATAAGACCCGATAAGACCCGAGAAGATCAGAGAAGACCCGATAAGACCCGACAAGACCCGAAAAGACCCGATAAGACCCGAAAAGACCCGAAAAGACCCGATAAGACCCGAGAAGATCAGAGAAGAGCCGACAAGACCCGATAAGACCCGATAAGACCCGATAAGACCCGATAAGACCCGATAAGACCCGAGAAGACCCGAAAAGAAACGAAAAGACACGAGAAGAAACGAGAAGACCCGAAGAGACCCGATAAGACCCGATAAGACCCGAAAAGACCCGATAAGACCCGAGAAGACCCGAAGAGATTCGATAAGACCCGAAAAGACCCGATAAGACTCGATAAGACCCGAAAAGACCCGAAAAGACCCGAAAAGACCCTATAAGACCCGATAAGACCCGAAAAGACCCGAAAAGAACCGAAAAGACCCGAAAAGACCCGATAAGACACGAAAAGACCCGATAAGACCGATAAAAAATGACCCGAAAAGACCCGATAAGACCCGAAAAGACCCGATAAGACCCGAAAAGACCCCAAAAAAAAACCCGATAAGACCCGAGAAGACCCGAAGAGACCCGAAAAGACCCGATAAGACCCGAAAAGACCCGATAAGACCCGAAAAGACCTGAAAAGACCGATAAGACCCGATAAAAAATGACCCGAAAATACCCTATAAGACCCGAAAGACCCGAAAAGACCCGATAAGACCCGAAAAGACCCGAAAAGACCCGATAAGACCCGAAAAACCCCGAAAGACCCGACAAAAATGACCCGAAAAACCCCGATAAGACCCGAGAAGACCCGAAGAGACCCGATAAGACCCGAGAAGACCCGAAAAGACCCGATAAGACTCGATAAGACCCGAAAAGAAACGAAAAGACACGATAAGAAACGAAAAGACCCGAAAAGACCCTATAAGACCCGATAAGACCCGAAAAGACCCGATAAGACCCGAGAAGACCCGAAGAGATTCGATAAGACCCGAAAAGACCCGATAAGACTCGATAAGACCCGAAAAGACCCGAAAAGACCCGAAAAGACCCTATAAGACCCGATTAGACCCGAAAAGACCCGAAAAGACCCGATAAGACACGAAAAGACCCGATAAGACCGATAAAAAATGACCCGAAAAGACCCGATAAGACCCGAAAAGACCCGATAAGACCCGAAAAGACCCGAAAGACCATAAGACCCGAGAAGACCCGATAAGACCCGATAAGACCCGATAAGACCCGATAAGACCCGAAAAGACCTGAAAACCAAAAGACCCGATAAGTCCCGATAAAAAATGACCCGAAAATACCCTATGAGACCCGAAAGACCCGAAAAGACCCGATAAGACCCGAAAGACCCGATAAGACAAGAAGACCCGATAAGACAGATAAAAATGACCCGAAAAGACCCGATAAGACCCGAAAAGACCCGAAAAGACCCGATAAGACCTGAAAAGACCCGAAAGACCCGAGAAGACCCGAAGGACCCGATAAGACTCGATAAAGTCGAAAGACCTGAAAGACCCGAAAAGACCTATAAGACCCGATAAGACCCGAAAGACACGATAAGAACGAAAGACCCGAAGAGACCCGATAAGACCCGAGAAGACCGAAGAGATTCGATAAGACCCGAAAAGACCCGATAAGACTCGATAAGACCCGAAAAGACCCGAAAAGACCCGAAAAGACCCTATAAGACCCGATAAGACCCGAAAGACCCAAAAAGAAGAGACACGAAAAGAAGACGACCAAAAGACGAAGAAAAGATAAAGACCCGATAAGACCCGAAAAGACCGAGAAAGACCCGAAGAGATCGATAAAAGACGAAAAAAGAAAGATAGACCCAAGACCGATAAGACCGACCGAAAATAAGACCCGAAAGAAAAGACCCGAAGAATAAGACCCGATAAAGACCCGATAAGACCCGAAAAGACCCGAAAAGACCCGATAAGACACGAAAACCCGATAAGACCGATAAAAAATGACCCGAAAAGACCCGATAAGACCCGAAAAGACCCGATAAGACCCGAAAAGACCCGAAAAGACCCGATAAGACCCGAGAAGACCCGATAAGACCCGAAAAGACCCGATAAGACCCGATAAGACCCGAAAAGACCTGAAAACCAGAAAAGACCCGATAAGTCCCGATAAAAAATGACCCGAAAATACCCTATGAGACCCGAAAGACCCGAAAGACCCGATAAGACCCGAAAAGACCCGATAAGACAAGAAAAGACCCGATAAGACAGATAAAAAATGACCCGAAAAGACCCGATAAGACCCGAAAAGACCCGAAAAGACCCGATAAGACGAAAAGACCCGATAAGACCCGAGAAGACCCGAAGAGACCCGATAAGACCCGATAAGACCCGAAAAGACCATAAGACTCGATAAGAGTCGAAAAGACCTGAAAAGACCCGAAAGACCCTATAAGACCCGATAAGACTCGAAAAGACACGATAAGAAACGAGAAGACCCGAAGAGACCCGATAAGACCCGATAAGACCCGATAAGACCCGATAAGACCCGAGAAGACCCGAAGAGATTCGATAAGACCCGAAAAGACCCGATAAGACTCGATAAGACCCGAAAAGACCCGAAAAGACCCGAAAAGACCCTATAAGACCCGATAAGACCCGAAAAGACCCGAAAAGACCCGAAAAGACCCGACAAGACCCGAAAAGACCCGATAAGACCCGAAAAGACCCGAAAAGACCCGATAAGACCCGAGAAGATCAGAGAAGAGCCGACAAGACCCGATAAGACCCGATAAGACCCGATAAGACCCGATAAGACCTGAGAAGACCCGAAAAGAAACGAAAAGACACGATAAGAAACGAGAAGACCCGAAGAGACCCGATAAGACCCGAAAGACCCGAAAGACCCAAAGACCCGATAAGACCCGAGAAGACCCGAAGAGATTCGATAAGACCCGAAAAGACCCGATAAGACGCGATAAGACCCGAAAAGACCCGAAAAGACCCGAAAAACCCTATAAGACCCGATAAGACCCGAAAAGACCCGAAAAGAACCGAAAAGACCCGAAAAGACCCGATAAGACACGAAAAGACCCGATAAGACCGATAAAAAATGACCCGAAAATACTCTATAAAAGGACCCGAAGACCCGAAAAGACCCGATAAGACCCGAAAAGACCCGAAAAGACCCGATAAGACCCGATAAGACCCGATAAGACCCGAGAAGATCAGAGAAGACCCGATAAGACCCGACAAGACCCGAAAAGACCCGATAAGACCCGAAAAGACCCGAAAAGACCCGATAAGACCCGAGAAGATCAGAGAAGAGCCGACAAGACCCGATAAGACCCGATAAGACCCGATAAGACCCGATAAGACCCGAGAAGACCCGAAAAGAAACGAAAAGACACGAGAAGAAACGAGAAGACCCGAAGAGACCCGATAAGACCCGATAAGACCCGAAAAGACCCGATAAGACCCGAGAAGAGCCGAAGAGATTCGATAAGACCCGAAAAGACCCGATAAGACTCGATAAGACCCGAAAAGACCCGAAAAGACCCGAAAAGACCCTATAAGACCCGATAAGACCCGAAAAGACCCGAAAAGAACCGAAAAGACCCGAAAAGACCCGATAAGACACGAAAAGACCCGATAAGACCGATAAAAAATGACCCGAAAAGACCCGATAAGACCCGAAAAGACCCGATAAGACCCGAAAAGACCCGAAAAGACCCGATAAGACCCGAGAAGACCCGAAGAGACCCGAAAAGACCCGATAAGACCCGAACAGACCCGATAAGACCCGAAAAGACCTGAAAAGACCCGATAAGACCCGATAAAAAATGACCCGAAAATACCCTATAAGACCCGAAAGACCCGAAAAGACCCGATAAGACCCGAAAAGACCCGAAAAGACCCGATAAGACCCGAAAAGACCCGAAAAGACCCGACAAAAATGACCCGAAAAGACCCGATAAGACCCGAGAAGACCCGAAGAGACCCGATAAGACCCGAGAAGACCCGAAAAGACCCGATAAGACTCGATAAGACCCGAAAAGAAACGAAAAGACACGATAAGAAACGAAAAGACCCGAAAAGACCCGATAAGACACGAAAAGACCCGATAAGACCGATAAAAAATGACCCGAAAATACTCTATAAAAAGGACCCGAAGACCCGAAAAGACCCGATAAGACCCGAAAAGACCCGAAAAGACCCGATAAGACCCGATAAGACCCGATAAGACCCGAGAAGATCAGAGAAGACCCGATAAGACCCGACAAGACCCGAAAAGACCCGATAAGACCCGAAAAGACCCGAAAAGACCCGATAAGACCCGAGAGATCAGAGAAGAGCCGACAAGACCCGATAAGACCCGATAAGACCCGATAAGACCCGATAAGACCCGAGAAGACCCGAAAAGAAACGAAAAGACACGAGAAGAAACGAGAAGACCCGAAGAGACCCGATAAGACCCGATAAGACCCGAAAAGACCCGATAAGACCCGAGAAGACCCGAAGAGATTCGATAAGACCCGAAAAGACCCGATAAGACTCGATAAGACCCGAAAAGACCCGAAAAGACCCGAAAAGACCCTATAAGACCCGATAAGACCCGAAAAGACCCGAAAAGACCGACCGAAAAGACCCGATAAACCGACCCGATAAGACACGAAAAGACCCGATAAGACCGAAAAGCCGATAAAAAAGACCCCGACAAAAAGACCCGATAAGACCCGAAAAGAAGACCCGAAAAGACCCGAAAAGACCCGAAAAGACCCGATAAGACCCGAGAAGACCCGAAGAGACCCGAAAAGACCCGATAAGACCCGAAAAGACCCGATAAGACCCGAAAAGACCTGAAAAGACCCGATAAGACCCGATAAAAAATGACCCGAAAATACCCTATAAGACCCGAAAGACCCGAAAAGACCCGATAAGACCCGAAAAGACCCGAAAAGACCCGATAAGACCCGAAAAGACCCGAAAAGACCCGACAAAATGACCCGAAAAGACCCGATAAGACCCGAGAAGACCCGAAGAGACCCGATAAGACCCAAGAAGACCCGAAAAGACCCGATAAGACTCGATAAGACCCGAAAAGAAGCGAAAAGACACGATAAGAAACGAAAAGACCCGAAAAGACCCTATAAGACCCGATAAGACCCGAAAAGACCCGATAAGACCCGAGAAGACCCGAAGAGATTCGATAAGACCCGAAAAGACCCGATAAGACTCGATAAGACCCGAAAAGACCCGAAAAGACCCGAAAAGACCCTATAAGACCCGATAAGACCCGAAAAGACCCGAAAAGACCCGATAAGACACGAAAAGACCCGATAAGACCGATAAAAAATGACCCGAAAAGACCCGATAAGACCCGAAAAGACCCGATAAGACCCGAAAAGACCCGAAAAGACCCGATAAGACCCGAGAAGACCCGAAGAGACCCGAAAAGACCCGATAAGACCCGAAAAGACCCGATAAGACCCGATAAAAAATGACCCGAAAA
Organism: Allodiplogaster sudhausi; assembly: GCA_945643635.1. Taxonomy (NCBI): domain Eukaryota; kingdom Metazoa; phylum Nematoda; class Chromadorea; order Rhabditida; family Diplogasteridae; genus Allodiplogaster; species Allodiplogaster sudhausi. Next base: position 21,841 of record CALZFC010000270.1, read on the forward strand.
TACCCTATAAGACCCGAAAGACCCGAAAAGACCCGATAAGACCCGAAAAGACCCGAAAAGACCCGATAAGACCCGAAAAGACCCGAAAAGACCCGACAAAAATGACCCGAAAAGACCCGATAAGACCCGAGAAGACCCGAAGAGACCCGATAAGACCCGAGAAGACCCGAAAAGACCCGATAAGACTCGATAAGACCCGAAAAGAAACGAAAAGACAAGATAAGACCGATAAAACATGACCCGAAAAACCCGAAAAAACCCGAAAAGACCCGATAAGACCCGAAAGGACCCGAAAAGACCCGAGAAGACCCGAAAAGTCCCGATAAGACCCGATAAGACCCGAGAAGACCCGAAAAGAAACGAAAAGACACGAGAAGAAACGAGAAGACCCGAAGAGACCCGATAAGACCCGATAAGACCCGAAAGACCCGATAAGACCCGAGAAGACCCGAAGAGATTCGATAAGACCCGAAAAGACCCGATAAGACTCGATAAGACCCGAAAAGACCCGAAAAGACCCGAAAAGACCCTATAAGACCCGATAAGACCCGAAAAGACCCGAAAAGAACCGAAAAGACCCGAAAAGACCCGATAAGACACGAAAAGACCCGATAAGACCGATAAAAAATGACCCGAAAAGACCCGATAAGACCCGAAAAGACCCGATAAGACCCGAAAAGACCCGAAAAGACCCGATAAGACCCGAGAAGACCCGAAGAGACCCGAAAAGACCCGATAAGACCCGAAAATACCCGATAAGACCCGAAAAGACCTGAAAAGACCCGATAAGACCCGATAAAAAATGACCCGAAAATACCCTATAAGACCCGAAAGACCCGAAAAGACCCGATAAGACCCGAAAAGACCCGAAAAGACCCGATAAGACTCGATAAGACCCGAAAAGAAACGAAAAGACAAGATAAGACCGATAAAACATGACCCGAAAAACCCGAAAAAACCCGAAAAGACCCGATAAGACCCTAAAGGACCCGAAAAGACCCGAGAAGACCCGAAAAGTCCCGATAAGACCCGATAAGACCCGAGAAGACCCGAAAAGAAACGAAAAGACACGAGAAGAAACGAGAAGACCCGAAGAGACCCGATAAGACCCGATAAGACCCGAAAAGACCCGATAAGACCCGAGAAGACCCGAAGAGATTCGATAAGACCCGAAAAGACCCGATAAGACTCGATAAGACCCGAAAAGACCCGAAAAGACCCGAAAAGACCCTATAAGACCCGATAAGACCCGAAAAGACCCGAAAAGAACCGAAAAGACCCGAAAAGACCCGATAAGACACGAAAAGACCCGATAAGACCGATAAAAAATGACCCGAAAAGACCCGATAAGACCCGAAAAGACCCGATAAGACCCGAAAAGACCCGAAAAGACCCGATAAGACCCGAGAAGACCCGAAGAGACCCGAAAAGACCCGATAAGACCCGAAAATACCCGATAAGACCCGAAAAGACCTGAAAAGACCCGATAAGACCCGATAAAAAATGACCCGAAAATACCCTATAAGACCCGAAAGACCCGAAAAGACCCGATAAGACCCGAAAAGACCCGAAAAGACCCGATAAGACCCGAAAAGACCCGAAAAGACCCGACAAAAATGACCCGAAAAGACCCGATAAGACCCGAGAAGACCCGAAGAGACCCGATAAGACCCGAGAAGACCCGAAAAGACCCGATAAGACTCGATAAGACCCGAAAAGAAACGAAAAGACACGATAAGAAACGAAAAGACTCGAAAAGACCCTATAAGACCCGATAAGACCCGAAAAGACCCGATAAGACCCGAGAAGACCCGAAGAGATTCGATAAGACCCGAAAAGACCCGATAAGACTCGATAAGACCCGAAAAGACCCGAAAAGACCCGAAAAGACCCTATAAGACCCGATAAGACCCGAAAAGACCCGAAAAGACCCGATAAGACACGAAAAGACCCGATAAGACCGATAAAAAATGACCCGAAAAGACCCGATAAGACCCGAAAAGACCCGATAAGACCCGAAAAGACCCGAAAAGACCCGATAAGACCCGAGAAGACCCGAAGAGACCCGAAAAGACCCGATAAGACCCGAAAAGACCCGATAAGACCCGATAAAAAATGACCCGAAAATACCCTATAAGACCCGAAAGACCCGAAAAGACCCGATAAGACCCGAAAAGACCCGAAAAGACCCGATAAGACCCGAAAAGACCCGAAAAGACCCGACAAAAATGACCCGAAAAGACCCGATAAGACCCGAGAAGACCCGAAGAGACCCGATAAGACCCGAGAAGACCCGAAAAGACCCGATAAGACTCGATAAGACCCGAAAAGAAACGAAAAGACAAGATAAGACCGATAAAACATGACCCGAAAAACCCGAAAAAACCCGAAAAGACCCGATAAGACCCGAAAGGACCCGAAAAGACCCGAGAAGACCCGAAAAGTCCCGATAAGACCCGAAAAGACCCGAAAAGACCCGACAAAAATGACCCGAAAAGACCCGAAAAGACCCGATAAGACCCGAAAAGACCCGAAAAGACCCGATAAGACCCGATAAGACCCGATAAGACCCGAAAAGACCCGAAAAGACCCGATAAGACCGATAAAACATGACCCGAAAAACCCGATAAGACCCGAAAAGACCCGATAAGACCCGAAAGGACCCGAAAAGACCCGAGAAGACCCGAAAAGTCCCGATAAGACCCGAAAAGACCCGATAAGACCCGAAAAGACCCGAAAAGACACGATAAGACCCGATAAAAAATGACCCGAAAATACCCTATAAGACCCGAAAGACCCGAAAAGACCCGATAAGACCCGAAAAGACCCGAAAAGACCCTACAAAAATGACCCGAAAAGACCCGATAAGACCCGAGAAGACCCGAAGAGACCCGATAAGATACGAGAAGACCCGAAAAGACCCGATAAGACTCGATAAGACCCGAAAAGAAACGAAAAGACACGATAAGAAACGAGAAGACCCGAAGAGACCCGATAAGACCCGATAAGACCCGAAAAGACCCGATAAGACTCGATAAGAGTCGAAAAGACCCGAAAAGACCCGAAAAGGCCCTATAAGACCCGATAAGTCTCGAAAAGACCCGAAAAGACCCGATAAGACCCGATAAAAAATGACCCGAAAATACTCTATAAAAAGGACCCGAAGACCCGAAAAGACCCGATAAGACCCGAAAAGACCCGAAAAGACCCGATAAGACCCGATAAGACCCGATAAGACCCGACAAGACCCGAGAAGATCAGAGAAGACCCGATAAGACCCGACAAGACCCGAAAAGACCCGATAAGACCCGAAAAGACCCGAAAAGACCCGATAAGACCCGAGAAGATCAGAGAAGAGCCGACAAGACCCGATAAGACCCGATAAGACCCGATAAGACCCGAGAAGACCCGAAAAGAAACGAAAAGACACGATAAGAAACGAGAAGACCCGAAGAGACCCGATAAGACCCGATAAGACCCGAAAAGACCAGATAAGACTCGATAAGAGTCGAAAAGACCCGAAAAGACCCGAAAAGACCCTATAAGACCCGATAAGACCCGATAAGACCCGAAAAGACCCGAAAAGACCCGATAAAAATGACCCGAAAAGACCCGATAAGACCCGAGAAGACCCGAAGAGACCCGATAAGATACGAGAAGACCCGAAAAGACCCGATAAGACTCGATAAGACCCGAAAAGAAACGAAAAGACACGATAAGACCCGAGAAGACCCGAAGAGACCCGATAAGACCCGATAAGACCCGAAAAGACCCGATAAGACTCGATAAGACCCGAAAAGACCCGAAAAGACCCGAAAAGACCCTATAAGACCCGATAAGACCCGAAAGGACCCGAAAAGACCCGAGAAGACCCGAAAAGTCCCGATAAAAAATGACCCGAAAATACCCTTATCGTGTCTTTTCGTTTCTAAGACCCGAAAAGTCCCGAAAAGACCCGAGAAGACCCGAAAATACCCGATAAGACCCGAGAAGACCCGAAGAGACCCGAAAAGACCCGATAAGACCCGAAAAGACCCGATAAGACCCGATAAAAAATGACCCGAAAATACCCTATAAGACCCGAAAGACCCGAAAAGACCCGATAAGACCCGAAAAGACCCGAAAAGACCCGATAAGACCCGAAAAGACCCGAAAAGACCCGACAAAAATGACCCGAAAAGACCCGATAAGACCCGAGAAGACCCGAAGAGACCCGATAAGACCCGAGAAGACCCGAAAAGACCCGATAAGACTCGATAAGACCCGAAAAGAAACGAAAAGACAAGATAAGACCGATAAAACATGACCCGAAAAACCCGAAAAGACCCGAAAAGACCCGATAAGACACGAAAAGACCCGATAAGACCGATAAAAAATGACCCGAAAAGACCCGATAAGACCCGAAAAGACCCGATAAGACCCGAGAAGACCCGAAAATACCCGATAAGACCCGATATGACCCGAAAAGACCCGAAAAACCCGAAAATACCCGAAAATACCCTATAAGACCCGAAAGACCCGAAAAGACCCGATAAGACCCGAAAAGACCCGAAAAGACCCGATAAGACCCGAAAAGACCCGAAAAGACCCGACAAAAATGACCCGAAAAGACCCGATAAGACCCGAGAAGACCCGAAGAGACCCGATAAGACCCGAGAAGATCCGAAAAGACCCGATAAGACTCGATAATACCCGAAAAGTCCCGAAAAGACACGATAAGACCCGAGAAGACCTTATCGGGTCTTCTCTGATCTTCTCGGGTCTTATCGGGTCTTATCGGGTCTTATCGGGTCTTCTCGGGTCTTATCGGGTCTTCTCCGGTCTTCTCGGGTCTTATCGGGCCTTATTGGGTCTTATCGGTTCTTTTCGGGTCTTGTCGGGTCTTATCGGGTCTTCTCTGATTTTCTCGGGTCTTATCGGGTCTTATCGGGTCTTATCGGGTCTTGTCGGGTCTTCTCTGATCTTCTCGGGTCTTGTCGGGTCTTATCGGGTCTTTTCGGGTCTTCTCGGGTCTTATCGGGTCTTCTCGGGTCTTCTCGGGTCTTATCGGGCCTTATCGGGTCTTATCGGGTCTTTTCGGGTCTTGTCGGGTCTCATCGGGTCTTCTCTGATCTTCTCGGGTCTTATCGGGTCTTATCGGGCCTTATCGGGTCTTATCGGGTCTTTTCGGGTCTTGTCGGGTCTCATCGGGTCTTCTCTGATCTTCTCGGGTCTTATCGGGTCTTATCGGGTCTTTTCGGGTCTTATCGGGTCTTATCGGGTCTTATCGGGTCTTATCGGGTCTTCTCGGGTCTTGTCGGCTCTTCTCTGATCTTCTCGGGTCTTATCGGGTCTTTTCGGGTCTTTTCGGGTCTTATCGGGTCTTTTCGGGTCTTGGCGGGTCTTATCGGGTTTTCTCTGATCTTCTCGGGTCTTATCGGGTCTTATCGGGTCTTATCGGGTCTTATCGGGTCTTCTCGGGTCTTATCGGGTCTTCTCGGGTCTTTTCGGGTCTTATCGAGTCTTATCGGGTCTTTTCGGGTCTTATCGGGTCTTTTCGTGTCTTCTCGGGTCTTATCGGGTCTTTTCGGGTCTTTCGGGTCTTATAGGGTATTTTTGGGTCTTGTCGGGTCTTATCGGGTCTTCTCTGATCTTCTCGGGTCTTATCGGGTATTTTCGGGTCATTTTTTATCGGGTCTTTTCGTATTTTTCGGGTATTTTCGGGTCTTATCGTTTCTTTTCGGGTCTTTTCGGGTCATTTTTGTCGGGTCTTTTCGGGTCTTTTCGGGTCTTTTCTTGTCTTTTCGGGTCTTATCTGGTCTTATCGGGTCTTATCGGGTCTTATCGGGTCTTCTCGGGTCTTCTCGGGTCTTATCGGGCCTTATCGGGTCTTATCGGTTCTTTTCGGGTCTTGTCGGGTCTTATCGGGTCTTCTCTGATCTTCTCGGGTCTTATCGGGTCTTTTCGGGTCTTTTCGGGTCTTTTCGGGTCTTATCGAGTCTTATCTGGTCTTTTCGGGTCTTATCGGGTCTTATCGGGTCTTTTCGTGTCTTCTCGGGTCTTATCCTGTCTTTTCGGGTCTTTCGGGTCTTATAGGGTATTTTCGGGTCATTTTTTATCGAGTCTTTTCGGGTTTTTCGGGTCTTTTCGGGTCTTTTCGGGTCTTATCGGGTATCTTTTCGGGTCTTCTCGGGTCTTTTCGGGTCTTATCGGGTCTTTTCGTATCTTTTCGGGTCTTATCGGGTCTTCTCGGGTCTTTTCGGGTCTTATCGGGTCTTATCGAGTCTTTTCGTGTCTTCTCGGGTCTTATCGGGTCTTTTCGGGTCTTTCGGGTCTTATTGGGTATTTTCTGGTCATTTTTTATCGGGTCTTATCGGGTCTTTTCGGGTTTTTCGGGTCTGTTCGGGTCTTATCGGGTCTTTTCGGGTCTTTTCGGGTCTTATCGGGTCTTTTCGGGTCATTTCTTATCGGTCTTATCGGGTCTTTTCTGGTTTTTCTGGTCTTTTCGTGTCTTATCGGGTCTTATCGGGTCTTTTCGGGTCTTCACGGGTCTTCTCGGGTCTTTTCGGGTCATTTTTGTCGGGTCTTTTCGTGTCTTTTCGGGTCTTTTCGGGTCTTCTCGGGTCTTTGATCCCATCTGGCCAGCACTCGCAATCGGCTGATACTGGATGTCCTCTCCCATCCGGTTCTTCCTCATTGTCAGCCCAAAGCCCGTTTGGAATGAGTGCAGCGGGCCTTCCATCGAAGATCGAAGATCCACTGGTAGCGACTTCACTTCACATTGAGGTCGTTCGGATCCTCGCCCGGCAACGCAATCGGACTGCCAACGAAGGCAGACAAAGTACAGCCGATGGAGCTCGGGAAGGCGAAAGAACCCTGAGCAGTCAATATCGTGTCAGATTAAAGGGAACACTACTGAGTACCTTATCTGTGATAATGGCTTTCTTCATTCCGTCCGGGCCAAACTCTTGCTTGGTAGGTTCGGTGTCCATTGAATGCATGTTGATGAAAGGAGCATTCTTTTACGGAACGATGTACTTTATAAAACGTTGCTGCATCAAAAATTGTGCTTATTATTAAATAATCATAAAGTTTAGAACAAAAAAATATATTATTATTAAGTAATCATAAACTTTGGATCAAAATTTAGTCATATTATTAAATAATCATAAAGTATTTAAAAGAAATTATTCAGTATATGTAAGACGCTGTAAACTAAAATGTTCGCACGAGTTGACTGCTGCTACGGGGAAGGCTAGAACAACGAAATTGGCGTCATGGGAGAAACTGAAGCTATTTTTGGGTTTCGGCTTTGGCACTTCATACCGCCAGACCCTTCAGTACGAGAGAGAGAAAGAATCCTGCCTCCTAGCACCGAAATGGCGGAGGGCAACCAGAGACACCAGGACGAAGGTATAGAATATATGCATTTAGCATACACATAGAAATATGATATGAGTAACAGTAAAATATATCCATGGGACAGAGGTGTATGCATGAAAAGAAAAGATATGAACTCTGCACCGCTGTAATAATTAAAGATTTGACTGATCAATGCGTCGAAGGTCAAGAAGCAGTAAATTCTCTATGCAATTTTAAAAGAAGCAAGATTCTGTAACTGAACAACTGGCTTTGAAAACTATGGCGTTTTACTAGAAGATCTGTATGGAAATTTTAGGTACTGTGCTGAATGAAGCTTGCGTGATACATAACGTAATCTTTCATAGGCGATGAAACCGAGATAAGCCTCGTTCTTTGGGCGGACAAGCAACGAAACAGAACGTGTGAGTGTGTGTTTGAGAGAAAGAGAGAGAGAGAGAGAGAGAGAGAGAGAGAGAGAGAAAGAGAGAGAGAGAGAGAGAGAGAGAGAGAGAGAAAGAGAGAGAGAGAGTGAGCGTATTTTCGAGACTGCTCGTGTCATGTTATGAACAATGTTAACTTTTATGTTTCCGAGTCAACATTATTTCTCCTAAGCAAACTCAGCTGTCCAAATCATCATCAAACCGTAAACTATACATATAAATTTTGTCGAGAATCTTCATATATTTTTTATGCTTTCCACATATGAATTAAAGCATTGTTCAGCATTCGTGTAGATGACGGTTTCTCGCCTGCCAGTGGGGCGCGAACGTGGTGCGTGCCGTGATGGGCGTCGAGCAGGGCGGCTACCTCAGCAACAAGCAGAACGAGCTCAAGAAATTGCGCACAGTTGTGGAGGCGGCCATCGAGCGGGGCATGTACGTGCTCATCGACTGGCACGCCCATGAGGCACACAACAGCAAGCAGGAGGCGATTAACTTCTTCAAGCAAATGGCCACCGACTACGGCAAGTACCCGCACGTGCTTTACGAGACCTGGAACGAGCCACTCCAGGTATGTCTTTGAGGTAGTCTCTTCGCGGCATCAGTAATCACTTTAGGTGGACCGGAACAGCGTTCTGAAGCCCTACCACACCGACGTGCTGAAGGCTATTTGCGCCATCGACCTTGACAACGTGGCCGTGCTGGGTACTCCAAATTATTCGGGTGGCTCGGGCATCACCGCTGCCAGCAACTCACCTCTGTCGTATATGCAGGATGCACACTTCACTCACGTTACGTTGTAATTTAGGCCAGACCAACATTATGTACGTGCAGCACTTCTACTCTGGTACGCACCGCGACGACGATCGAAGTGCCTACTCGAGTGCCGCAGCGAAGATTCCGGTGTTCATTTCGGAGTACGGAATCTCCGAGGCTGACGGCGGCTCCAACGGCCAGATCTACCCGGAAGAGGCGAACAAATGGTACGCGCTGCTGGGCCAAAACAAGGCCTCCTATCTGGCGTGATCGATCTGCGATAAAAACGAAGGCGCATCGGCGCTCAAGCCTGGCACCCAGGCCAACCAGGTGGGCAACGACGCGCAGTTGTCCCGCGCCGGCGTCTTCCTGAAGAACATGATCAAATCGAAGAAGCTGTTCTCATGCGACGGCAGCGTTCCGGCTCCTCCAGCTCCGGGCCCTGCACCTGCTCCAGGACCTGTTCCGGCACCATCGTCCGGTACGAACGGAGTGTCTGTCCAAGTAAAGACTGCGAACTCCTGGCCGGGCGGCGCTCAACTCGAGATCGTTATCACCAACAACGGCGCATCGCAGATGTGCTCTGCGCAAGTGAAAATGCAGAAGGATGGCTCGACATCTATCCCCAATTTGTGGGGACTGGAGAATGCCGGCGGCGACCAGTACAAGACGCCCAACTATGTGAAACTCGCGAGTGGTCAGGCCCACTACGCTGGCGCGATCATCAGCGGATCGAAGGTCCCGTCCTTCAGCGTCGTCAGCTCCACTCAATGTTAGGGGCTCTAAGAACTAAGGCCCACCCGGTTCGACGGAGAGGGAGGCGTCCGCTGTCTCTTCTTCTCCACAACTCCAAAACCAGTGAACCTCACCGTCGTTACCATTTATGTGTTGCTGATAAACTCTATTCGATTCATTGAATTGTGTGTATTGTTGGGAAAACAGAAGAAGAATGTATATTGATGCATCGGATGGGAAGAGTCTAATTTTCCAACCACTCTCTCTGTCTCTCTCTCTCTCTCTCTCTTTCTCTAGCTCTTATAGAATGACGAGAAATGACATCTCGTACTAAATAAATCTGAAAATAATACAAAAAACATTCCGCCACAAGGCATAATTTTTCTATGATGAGTTTTTTTTCAATTTTTCTCTAATCTAATAAGTTAAAAAGAATAATATAAGAGCATTTCATTTCGTGGTAGTTATGGCTTTTTGCGAAGGCTTTACTCGGAATAATTCCTGGAATTGTTTTTTATTCAACTGAAGGAAAAAGGTGAGTTTTTTCTCCACTAAAATTTTTATAAAAAGCTAAACCATCGAGCACTAAAAACAAATACTCTTTTTGTTTCATTTGAATCAAAGTAGCATAGTTTTTCCTTCACCAAAATTGACACTTTGCTCTCTTGGATTCATCATTCCTGTTGTCACTTGTTGCTGTCTTTCATCCAGTCTCTCCATTGTTGCCAAAATTGTTGCTCTTCTCTGCACTTTGAAGTGCATTTTAGGAAGACGAGCCCTTGTGATCGGATACTACCTACGAATGAGGAAAGGGATGCTCGGAGATAGGCGTGCTTTAATAATTGCGATGTGAGGTCGATGTGCTGAATGGAGCTTGTAAGGTTAATGACGTCATCTTTCATAGGTTGTTTACAAATTACTCCTTCTCAAATTCTTTATTTACATATATTCCCATTTTTTTTTTTAAGAGAGTGAAAGTCGGTCATATTTGTTTCTTCATCTCCGCAACAAGAATATTCAACGGAACATTTGAACATCTTTTTTAATGCATCGAAACACGAATAAAAGAAGTTTCGGCTTTATGCATAGAACAAAAGACAAAAAAGCAGCAGACGCCGCAGACATGAGTGATAGAAGTATGACTGTATTTGGAGAGGGGCGGGGCCAATCAGGGGTTGTACGCGATGGGGAGGTTCTTGCGGTGGACCCTGCCGTCGCCCTGTAATCTCTCGCGGCGGAACTGCTTGGCGGCGCCATCCGGGGGTGTTGGTCCACACGATGGTGATGTGGTCGTTGTTCGTGTCCTCCTGAAATGAATTTATTATGTTATTATTTATTTAAATGTATCTTTAAAAATTACCTGGCCAGAGGCGAAGGCGTCGCAGGAGACAGCAACCAGAACCGGCTCCTTGGGCTCGAGGACACCGCTCGCGGGGTCGACTCCCAGACGCTTCATGTTCGTGGTCTTGAAGGCTCAGCCAATGCGGCGAGCGGAGCTGTTGATCACCTGAGAGTGAAAATTAATTTGAAAAAAAGAAATTGCAACCGACTCCTATTGCGACAGCGGGATCAAATGAGAAGATGCTTATGAAATTAAAGCAGCGTTAATTTCTAAATAAGTGAGGACGATGGATATGAAATACCCACCTTGATGTGGTAGTTCTGCTTGTCATCGTAGGGCGCGTTGAAGACGACCTTGGAGTTGGGCTGAGTGGCGATGTCGCCAGGGGGAACGGACTGCGCCATTTCAGCAGGAGAGGAGACGAGAGCAGCAGTCGGAGACTGATGAGGAATCGTGATTCTGGGCCCATTTATACTGAAGATTGGCATGTTAATTACGAATATTATGCACTTTAAAAATATGCAGATTATTTTCTAGAATGTTCTCACGAACATAAATTAATTCAAGTTCTTACTTTAAATGATATCTTATGATAATTCTATGGTTGTTTGTTTTCTTACGCATTCACAAAAAGTAAGTGAGTCATGTAGAGATCATTTCAGACGTGCAGAATAAAGTATTTGAATAAATTAACTTACGTGAGAACATTCTGGAAAATGATCTGCATATTCCTAATGCGGATAATATTCCTAATTCACGTTGCAAACCTCCGTATAAATGGGCCCAGAATCATGATTCCCCATCAGTCTCCGGCTGCTGCTCTCGCCTCCTCTCCTGCTCACTCAGCCCAACTCCAAGGTCGTCTTCAACGCGCCCTACGACGACAAGCACACCTACCACATCAAGGTGGGTATTTCACTCTCCTATTTCAATTTCATCCCCTAGTTTTGTTAGAAATTAGTGGTTATTACTTTTTTTATTAATTTATTTTCACTTTCAGGTGATCAACAGCTCCGCTCGCCGCATTGGCTGGGCCTTCAAGACCACGAACATGAAGCGTCTGGGAGTCGACCCCGCGAGCGGTGTCCTCGACCCCAAGGAGCCGGTTCTGGTCGCTGTCTCCTGCGACGCCTTCGCTTATGGCCAGGTTATAAAAATAAAATACAAAGAAGGAAAGAATATAAATTAAGAATAAAAATAAGGAAGGCACGTTATTTTTCCAGGAAGACACGAACAACGACCGCATCACCATCGAGTGGACCAACACCCCGGACGGCGCCGCCAAGCAGTTCCGCCGCGAGTGGTTCCAGGACGACGGCATGGTCCGCCGCAAGAACCTCCCCATCGAGTACAACCCTTGATTGGCCCCGCCCCGCTCCGAAAACAGTCACCGCTGAATTTTGCTTCTGTCACGCTCGTCTTCTTGAATAAAGTATATAGAGAAAATCTGCAAAACATTTTCATTTCGCATTGAAGAGAGCAAGGAGAAGCGGTGGCTAGAAAAAGGGAATAACAAGGGAATGGTCTCGGCTAGGTTATGAGATGAGCTATATACCATTCGAAAGCTCTTGATGTGTAGATAACGAATATCATAATAAAAATTCCCGAACGAATTTTATTTATCGATCGGATTTTTGAAAAATGGTGTCGTCGAGGAGTTGACGATTTCGCCTCTAATTCTTAAATCATGCGTTTGCAGCCACAAAAGTTGTGAAATCGAACGGGGCTTTTTTTTAAATTCGGAATGTAACAGAGTTGCTCTTGCATAGCAAACAAGATTCAAGTGGAAATAGTGTATCCGGAGCGGCAATAATTTATGGCAATAACATGAACTTTTTGACACAGATGAACGTTTTTTGAAAAAAATGAGCATTTTACAGCGAAAAATAATATGTCCATTATTATGTTTCATGTTGAAAACGACTTGAAAATGAGGAATTAGTGGCTTAAAAGTCAAAAATCGGCATAAAAAAAGTTGCTTTAGCTCCATACAAAAAAGAGATTTTTTCATCAAAGAGTGAAAAATGGCCTAAAAAAATTTTTGCTCTAAAAATGATCTGAAAGTGTATTAAGAGGCTTTACATGGCCTACTTTCACGTATAAATCAATTTTAGAGTTGAGAACGTTAGTAAATGTCGTGAAACTGTTATTTTAAGCGTGTTTTCCGAGAATATCAGGAAAACAGAATCCGTTCGGGAATTTTTATTATGATATTCGTTATCTTCTCATCAAGAGCTTTCGAATGGTATATAGCTCATGTCATAACCTCGGGGGAAGCCGAGACCATTCCCTTGTAAGTGCGTTGATTTGTCATCCCATCGATGTGCACTCCTTTAAGATTTGAATGCATTCTTTCATAGACAGTAGAGAGTCACTGAACAATCAAACTCCTTCCGCCTCCTCAATAAGTTGCGGGCTGTCTTTTTGGGCATTTCTGTTTAGTTTGCCGAGATTGAAATTCATGTTTAATAATGTACTCTCCTTGCGCAGGACAATTTGAAGACAAAATATTGATAAACGTTCACCTCTCTCTCATTCGCTCTCCCTCTCACTCACTCTCTCTGTTACTCTCTCTTCCTCTTTCTCTTTCTCTTTCTCTTTCTCTTTCTCTCTCTCTCATTCTATCTCTCTCACTTGTTCTCACCCTCTCGCTTGTCTTCTCTCTCATTCTTCATTTCTCTCTCATCTCCTCTCTCTCTCTCATTTTCATTCTCACAGTCTCTTCCAAGCCAGCCCTATTCAGGTGAGTGTGGACGGGCACGCAAGTCAAATCTCAAAATTTCTTGGAAATTGTTTTGCAGCGGAAAATGTTTTCGTCTCCAGATTGTTGATGATTACGAGATTGCTACGAAGTGCTATTATTTTTGTGCTATTTTTACTGTTGCATCCAGAAGAAGTCAAAGCACAATGCTAAGCTGTATAAACAACTAGAAAGAGTGCGGGAATGTGAGAGAGCGAGAGAGAGGAAGAGAGAGGATGAGAGAGAGAGGGAGAGAGAGGGTGAGAGAGAGGGAGAGAAAGCGAGAAAACGAGAGACGACATGAGTGAGGCGAGAGACAAATGGAAAGAGAATAGACATTTTACATGTCCGAAATAGTCAACAATTGTCAACCTGAAGGCTGACGGTCCAGGGGTCGAAGAGGAGACGGAGGAGAAAGAGAAGACGGAAAGATTCATGGCAGGGAGAGAAAGTATGCGAAATAGAGAAAAAGAGAGCGACAGAGAGAGAGAGAGAGAGAGAGAGAGAGAGAGAGAGAGAGAGAGATAAAATGAGAGGGATAAAGAGAGAGAGAGAGAGAGAAAGAGAGAGAGAGAGAGAAAAAGGCATACGGAAGGAGAACAGAGGTTTATTAGTAAGCGGTTTATGTCTCCTGCGCTACCGCTACCATTTTTCTAAACGCCTTGGCAGGAGCGTTCTTCCGTCGCAAAGCGTTCTGAATTTCGGATGATTATTAGGACACTTTTTCTCTATTTCTCTCTCCTTTTCTTTCTCTATTTCTCTTTCTCACTCCACTCTCTCTCTTTCTCTCTCTCTCTTTCTCTCTCTCTTTCTCTCTCTCTCTCTTTCTTTCTCTCTCTCTCTTCTCTCTCTATCTTCAACCAACAGTCCTTTAGAACGGCGTGTTCTAGAGAGTTTTACGAAGAAGAACGCAAATACATGCCAGAACTGCAGTCATAGAGGAGTGGGCGGATCGTGTGGCATTGGATAGGGTGACAGAGAAAGAGAGAGAGAGAGAGAGAGAGAGAAGAGAGTGGGAAAGAGCGAGAGAGAGAGAGAGTGGGAAAGAGCGAGAGAGAGAAAGAGAGTGAAAGAGAGAGAGAGAAAGAGAGAGAGAGAGAGAGAGAGAGCAAGAATGAGAGGAAATAAGAAAAGAGAGTGGGACTCAGACAGTGAAAGTGGGAGATCTTGGCAGTATGAGAAAGTGGGATTAGAGATAGCAGACTCCGAGTCACTGTGCAAGGGATTGGTATATAAAACGTCTTGGCAGGAGTTAGAACTCACCAGCTCCCCCCTCCTTTCAAGATCCCCATAGGTAGAAAGACTTGGAAATTTTTTTCTCATTTATAAAAAGAACTATTTTATTGCAAAAAAAAAAATTTCTGTTATATCTTACTAATTGTTTATATCTAATAATATTTACATGGCTTTTTCTCTCGTTATTTCGGCTCATGAGAAATAATGTTCGCAATTGTCTTCTTCTTCTCTTACTTTTGTATGTCTGCATTTCATGTACAACTTTTGTATGTTTTCCATATTGAGAGTATGTATGTATGCTAGCGATCGATTTTGGTTTCAATTCATATTTTCGCCCGCTTATCCATAGCTACTTTCGTAGCCGCGGTTTGGCAAAGTGCTAAAAGGCTTCATCAACTTTTTCTTCTTTTATGCGGTCTCATCTCCTTGTCGTCCTTCTATCGATATACATATATGTACTTCGAAAGGAACATTTGTTTTTTCAAGAATATTAAGATATTTTCTAAACTTGCACGTGAAAGATTACGCAAAGGCAGGAGGAAATAATTATATTATTTTGGTTATCTTTTATTTCATGGATGATTAAGAATATTTTCAGCCTACTTGCAGATTCCGAGAAAGAGAGAACAGAGAAAAGAGAGAAAACAGAGAGAAGACAGAGAAATGGAACGCCTAAGCAGCCTCGTCATCCCCGACTTTGGCCTTCGCACCCAGGATGTCAAGTACATGCATGTCAACTCGGTGGTGCGCGGCCGAGGCCCCGAACGGCTCAAGTATCTCGATCTCGAAGGTTTGCTTGCGAGTTTACTCAACTTGTGTGATTCCATCACAATCATTAACGATCTCGATCTCGAAGGAAATTATAATTTTTTAAACCAGTGAATATGTATTAGATGTGCAAAAATCATCCTTGTAACTTATTAGGCTAGGAATGAAAATGAGCATTCATTATGTTTCGTGGGTATTCCTCCTTTTCAAAAAGCTTTCCTGTTTTTTGTGTCCATTTTTAATTTCCTTTTATACATTTATTTAAAAAAAAATCTTTTTTATTTATTTTTTTTTCCAAGAATTTGTTATGCAGAAAGTGCCTAAATTCTATCATGTAAACACATTTGCAAGTAATTACTCTAGAATGCTCATGGTGAGAGGTTTCTGGATGAAATAGACGATTTCATTTTGATCTGCCTCTCATGTCTCTTTTTTTTCTCTCACAACCTCTCTCTCTCACCCTCTCTCTCTCACCCTCTCTCACCCTCTCTTTCTCATCCTCTCTATCTCCCTCACTCTCTCGCCATCTATGTACGTCTGTCTCTCTATCTCATTACTTCAGGACGCTGGCTGCTTTCTGGCTCGTCCATCCCTTACATCTCGGCTACCTTCAATCATCTGCAACGTCTGAACGATGCACAGCTGCCAATGAGGGTATGACGAGTGGAGAGAGAGACAGAGAAAGAGAGAGAGAGAGAGAGAGAGAGAGAGAGAGAGAGAGGGAGAGAGCAAGAAAGAAAGACAGAGAAGGAGAGACAGAGAAAGAGAGAGAGAGAGAGGAAGGTAGAGAGAGAGAGCGAAAGACAGATAAAGAAAGAAACAAGAAGAGAAAAAGAGAAAGAGAGAACAAGTTGAGGAGGATTTTCTTCCTCAATTTTCTGTCAGTGTACAATGTAGGTTACTAGTCTCGATTGATCTCTCTGAGAGAACGATCTCATATTGTGTACACACAGACACAACAAGAATCCCAGTACGAACAAGAACAATACGTATACCGAGGGAGGACTTTGTTAGCTGTGTGGGCTACGTAGCCATTTCATGCCAATGTAAACATTGTAGTAGCCATCTCGCTGCTGTGGCATTTTTTGGTTGTTGCCTTATTGCGAGGAAGAGAGAAAATGGGAGAGGGAGAGAGAGAGAGAGAGACAGAGAGAGACAGAGAGAGAAAGATAACATTGATAGAGAGAACGAGAAAGAACGAGAGAGGGAGAGACAGGGAGAATCAGAGAGAGGAAGAGAGAGAGAACGAGATAGAAAGAGAGAGAGAGAGAACGAGATAGAAAGGGAGAGAGAGAGAGCGAGAGAGAGAGAGAGAGAGAGAGAGAGAGAGAGAGAAACGGTGCAGACGAAAAATAAGAAGCAAAGTAAATGGAGGGCAATCGGGGGTGGCCATATCTCTCAGGAAGAGGAATGAGTAAGAGAGAACTTTCTCTTTTTGTGTGTGCTTTCGGGTTCCACACAAGCGACGTCGACTTTGTGTGTGTGTGCTGAAGGTATTAGAAGTTACTAAATAGCGGACGGGGGTGGACGACTTACCATTAGCATTGGGGGGCAACCTCGCTTCTCTCTCTCTCTCTCTCTCTCTCTCCTTTCACTCTCTCTCCTTTCACTCTTTCCTCTTTCTCTCTCTCCTTTCTCTCTCTCTCTCTCTCTCTCTCTCTCTCTCTCTCTGATTTCGCTCTCTCTCTCTCATTTTCTCTATCTCTCCGCACATCTCATTCTATAACTCTTCTCAAGAAAATGCTTTGAACTTGCTGGCGCCGCCATTTCTGAGCCCCGATTAGTCTCCGCGGTTCTTTCCTAAATCACTACTGCCCTTCCGCGACTGCCAAGGAGAGATGTTTTATGTCAACAGCACTTCCTTCTCGCTGTAAAAGAATTATAGAAAGCAAACTCATAATTTTAAACAGCACATCTTTCAGAGCATTAGTACCACAAAAAACTTTTAAATAGAAAACAAATCCATAAAATAAAAATGAATAATTTCTTCTTTGAATTATTGTATCAAAGAAAGAAAATTAATGTCAAAAACCCGTAAAGAGTTGAGAAAGTTTATGTATTTTCAACACTCGTTGGAATAGGCAAATAAAGCCAGAAAACAGCATTTAGAAAGTGTCGAATTAAAATTTTAATAATTATTTAAGTATTTAATTTAATTTAATATAAAATTTATTTAATTAATTAACTAATTAATTATTTCCCAGGATATGTCCGAGCAGCCACTGAATGCGATCGGCATGGTTGGATGGGCAAAGTCGTCGCAGGACGCTGAGAGGGACGCGACGCGCAGCTCGCGCGACGCGTACAAATCGATGACGCTGCCGAGACGTACTCTAGTCTATCTCTAACTATCTCTTTCTCTCTCTCTCTCTCTCTCTCTCTCTCTCTCTTGTCCCTACCCTCTCTCTCGTTTGTTCTTGCTCTCTCTCTCTCTCTCTCTCTCTCTCTTTGTCAAATCCTCAATATCTCTTTCTCTTCCAAGTTCTATCTATCCCTCCAGGCTCAACGGTCATCACTCGTCCGCGCTCGCCCATTCGCATCGAGGAGCAGCCGCCGAGTCCGCGCGAGGAGGTCCCGTACCGATCGGCTGGCTACGGTACTTTGATCTCCGATCAATGATCTTTGATCAATAAAACACACTATAATTCATCTCTTCTCAGGCGAAGCGCACATCAAGCGCAAGCTGTCCGTCTCGGAAGCGTCGCCTCGTTCGCGTAGCGCCTCTCCAATCAAGGTGGCCACCGACTTCGATCGCTCTTCGCGTCGGGACCCGGGATACGGTAGCGCGTCGCCGTCGCCACGCGACAACGGTACGATGACGCTAGAATGTGCGCCCGGGCTAATATCTTTCTGATAATTGGCGGGAAGTTCAAATTTTTATTTAATTTTTGACGCCCACTCAAAAAGAAAAAAAGCTTAGCCTAGACAATTTCCTGCTTCTATCATTTGAAAGTGTGCGCTGTATAGGGGTGAAAATAGAAGTACATAACTTTCGAAGATCTGCTTGCCTCTATCTCTGTGCTATACTACCCTTTTCTTTCCGCCAAAGCCATGACAGCTAGAGAATAAACACTTCCCTTCTTTTCGCTGAACTCTTACAATTAGCACAAAATCCTTTCAACTCCTTTCGCAGGCCCAGGAAGAGAAGGAATAGACCAAGAATTTGAGATCAAGAGCAAAAAGAGGAATAAAGAATTGAAGGAGAGCGATGAGAGATATATAATGAAGGAGAGATATAGTGAAGAGAAAAATGGGAGAGAGATATAAACGTGATGAGAGACAGAGAAAGAGAGAGAGAGAGTGAGAGAGAGAGAGAGTGAGAGAGAGAGAGTGAGAGAGAGAGCGAGGATGAGAAAGGAAATGGCAAGGACAAAGGTAAGCGATCATGAAACGGTGGTTCAAAGTGCGTTTTACACTTTAGAGGGATTTGGCGCCCAATTTAACCAGGTTTAAGGCGCCTATTCGACAAAGTGAAAGTTGGTCTTTTAATCTTCAAAAAAAAGAGGATGAGGACGAAAAGTGGAAATGGTTTGGGCTTGTATTTCTGTACGTGTCAAGTGGTCGGGGCTTGCTAAACTTGTTCAGTTCTGACTTTTAGAGGGAGAGAGAATGAGGAAGAGAGAGAGAGAGAAAGAGAGAGAGAAAGACGGGAAGAGAGAGAGGTTGATAGCGAGAGAGAGAGAGAGAGAGAGAGAGAGGGAGGAAGAGAGAGAGAAATAGAGAGAGCGAGAGGGACAGAAGAGAGGGGAGGAGAGAGAGAGAATGCGGGAGAGGAGAGAGAGAAAGTTATTACTTTCAACCCATTGAACATTCCACTTGGCAACGTTCTCTCCAAGACATCATAATTTGCTGGCAAAAATATATGAAAAAAATAATAAATTCACCGAAATCATACGAGCACCACTTCTTTCTCTTGATCTATTGAAATATGAGGGAGAGTACAATGCATTCAAACATGTTTATGCACAGTGAAGAACTAACTTTTCCATCACAAATTGCTCTGTAAATCGTTGGTTTTTTTGATAACTACACTTTTAACAACGCTCTCCGATATCACCATAATTCATCTAAGGAATCGACTAAAAACATTATTGACTTATTCACTTTCTTAATTTACGGCCCTTGCCTTCTGTTCCAATTTACGGCCCATGCGCTACTTTCCTAATTTACGGCCCTCGCAGCATATCATTCCCCATTTTACGTACACGTACACGCACAGACTTGACCGATCCGTACCGTCCTCTTCATCGTACGCAAAGACTGAGCTCGCGGCCCGCCTCTCGTACGCGTCTGCACGACTCGGACTACGACGACACGTATCTTAGGACGGAGAACGAGAATTGTCAGTTAGAAGGAAGCCAAAAACTCCCGTTGCACATGGCATGGATAATTTATTTTCTCCCTCCTTTTTTCGCTCCTTTATTCACCAATCCTGCGATATGTAACATGGCAATAAAATAAAATATTTAAAAGGCAAAATCAACCCCTCTAGCTTTGATTTGTTGAGAAGCAGCTTCGTCTTTCTTTTTCCCCGTTAAAGGTCCCATTTGAAAAAAATATAGATCTCGACAAGTGTTTGTTAATTTTATTGATTTTTTAAGAAAAGAAAAATTCCCCTGGCGATTCCGTTGAATATTGCCAACCACAACCTAAACAATACATGCATGCATGCATATAGCTCGCAATTACTCGGACGAACTGCGCGTGATGACGGGTGGCCGCAACGCGTCGCGTGACATCTACCGCGAGAAGCGACACTATTCAGTGTCGCCACGCTCGCTCGCCGCCTCGTCGCCACGCTCGCTCGGATCCGCTGGCGAAGATCTTGGATCAGGGTAACAAAACAAATTCAAACTTCTACTTTTTTCTTTCTTCTTTTTTTAGGCATGGTTTATTTGGAAATTTTTTTTAACAAAGTTGTTTCTAAACATATTTCACGAGAATTCTTGTATGCAATATGACCACATCATCCTGCGCTCAAGCATACATCCATAGCACATCATCTGTTACGTTGTAACTTTGCACCAAAACATGCACGAGTTCAGCGAGGAAGGGTGGGGATTACGATAAAGCAACGAAATTTAAAGAGAGAGAGATAAATGTAGAGAGTAATTGAGAACGAGCGAGAGAGAGGGACTGAGAGAAATAGAAATAGAGAGAGAGAGAGTGAGAGAGAGAGAGAAAGAGGGTTAGAGCCTTGCTCCACTTCCAGTTCCGAGTTCGGCTCTCCGCGTCCTCGCGATCGCAGCTTTAGCCGCGGCCGCAGCGCCGGCGGCAAGTCGACTCCTCCGCCGGCATCGGACGAGGCATCATTTATTTATTTATTTTTCAAAAATGACTTTTTCATTTATTTTGGCCCATCGCCAAAAGACTTCGGACGAATAATAATTGCAAACAAATTTAATTAAAATCAAACACTGAAGGAGAGATGTGAGTCACAATTCTTACGAAATTCTTTAAAAAGAATATGTGTGGAATTTATCTTTAAAAATATTTAGATGAAGAACACATTTCTTTGTTTTAAAATATTATCTTATTATTATTATTATTATCAAAAAATTTCTTATCCTGAATAAATTACATATTACACAGGTCATCATGATGTCGTACAAGATGAAGAAGACGGTCACAACTGGTTCGCCCGGCACGTACAGACGCAACTGGATTCGCACCTAACTGATAAACTAACACCAAAACGAGAACATAATAAGAGCCTAATTTTGGTGTTCTCTATCGAACGAGGCTTTTCTGTATTTTCCTAAATGCTTCACGCCAATGGTGTGAAGTACTGTAACTACACGAATATATACATACACCATAGCTACAATGCACTCCGGCTTGTTCTTATTGAATCATGCTGCTTGATTATACTGGGATCATTATTGGTTTTGGTGCTTCTTCTCTCCTCTCGCTTCTTTTCTTCTCTCTCCCTCTCTCTCTCTATCTCTCGATCATTCTCTCTTTAACTGCCGTCTCTGCTCATTTTTCCTCTGCTTCCTCTCCAAGACACTGCCTTCTCCTTCTAGAGAATGCCCCATCAGAATCTTCCGTTGATTTGTCGTAACTCGAAGAAGGAGAACTTTTACATCGCGAAAAATATCACTTTTAATCGAATAAAGCACAAAACAAACTTTTTTTGCATTTTAAAGATCGAACATAAAGAGGGGCATTAAATGTTATTTTTGCTCACACGCTGTGATCAATTTTATTCTTTTCTTTACTTCGAAAAGCCCTCCATTATCGGCTGCGGCGGTGGCGCGCCACCAGCGTAGAGATAGAAACTGGAGAGGTGAGCTGCGTCGAGAAGCGATGGCGGGAGAAGAGCACCTGGTTGGGCGCCTAATTTGGTGGACGGAATCGAACCCGGACCAAGTGTACCATGCTGCTAGCGCACTACCCCTAACAAGCCATGCTACCCACCTTGGCCGGCGGACTTGCTATGGCTGCCTCCACTGCCACTTCCGCACTTTTCACGCTGGCGGCGATTCTTGAACCAATTCGAGATCTGTATATATTAACATGTCTTATTTTTGTAAATGTTTAACCTATAAATATAAAACATTCATCTAAGCAAATTAATTAGATATAAAATTACATTAAATAAAAACCTGCACAATTTCGAGCTCGGTCACGCGTGAGATCTCACGCTTCTGCTCCAGCGTCGGATAAGGATTGCCCTTGTAGAACTGCTTCAGGAACTGAAATGAGGAATGAACCGGCGAATCGGAGACAGAGGCGCTATTGTGAAAGAATAACTGAAGCATCAGAGATAATAGTGAACTATCAGAGGTAACACTGAAAGTTCGTCACAGAAAGAAAAATATGAGAAAATTTTTGGTGAAGAAGTAGAAGAAGCAGAACGTAATAAAATACATATGTGTGTTGTACCGTAGAAAAATGTGTGTGCGTAAAGGAGTAGAAGAATGTATTTGCAAAGAATACTTTCTACTAGAATAAAGTATTCGTAAAGAATACTTTCTACTACTTACAAAAAAAAGAGAAGCAAAGAAACCTTTCTGCTGTTCTCCTTGAAGCTGTAGACGGTCTCCTCGCCGTCCCAGATGGACGCGGGCGGTGGATACTTTCGACGCAGTCTGTACTTTTCGACGGCGCCGAGCATCTTTTGGCGCTTTCGTTCGTTCTCCATTAAAAATATTCTTCGTAAAAATAACGAGAAAAAGTGTTACGTTCATTTTGAGAGGTTTCGCTTTTCTCTTCAAAAATATAGTAGCCACAAAAATATGAAAAAACCCCACTTATTCCTGACACGATTTCGAATAGTGCCATAGTATACGGTAGGTTTGAGCAGGCTTTTGTTTATAATAAGGAAAGACTTCAAATAGACCAGAGCTCCTTGTGGCGTGCAAATAATACAGTATAAGAATATTGTATCCAAAAGTATAAGTTAGGTTTAGGCGGAGTTTTGTCTGGTTATAATAAGGAAGGCGGTCTTATGTACATATGTTAGGAAAGCGAGGCAAATAATATGAGATAATTAATATACGGTAGGTTTGAACAGGGCTTAACTTTTAATTGGGATAGAGTGTAATGGTGCCCATAAGTCCAAAGAAAGATCGCATGGTTGTAGGGGGTGTAGCTCAGTGGTCGAGCAGCCCACTCATGAGTAGCTGGTCCCGGTGCCTCCAATAATCTTTGTGCCTTTTGATGGTACCTCTTCGTTACAAGAGGTCTAATAATACCTCCTTGTAGCGAGCGCAATCCATATAGTATACGGTAGGTTTGAGCAGGGATTAACTGGTATTAAGGGTCTTATAAAAAGAGGTCCAAAATACCTCCTTGTAGCGCGCGCGATACCACAGCTCCTGGAGGTCCTTGAAGTAGTGCGGAGAGAAGGAGCCACGCGTGACGACGTCGAAGAGACGCTCGAATTGGCACGAGTGGAAGAGCGCGTAGATGTAGCCTGTGCTTTTCTCGCACTTAAAATTCTCTCTCTATCTCTAACTCTCTCTCGTTCTCTCACTCTCTCTCTCTCTGTTTCTAACTCTCTCATTATCTCTCTCTCTCTCTCTCCTTTCTCGATGTCTTTCCCTCTTCTACTCTTTTCTCTCTTTTTTTTCTCTCGCTCTCCTGTTTTAGCTCTCTTTCTCTCTATTTCTCTCATATTCTCTTTCTATGACTCGCAATCTCTCTCTATTTCTCTCATCCTCTCCTTCACTCTCTCTCTCTGTCTGTTTCTCTCTCACGCCCTCACCCATCATGACATCATCCGGCCAAAGTCCTCCGCCCTGCAGCACTAGCTGCTGCTCGTCAACAAACTCGCTGAAGAGCCGCACGAGGGCACCGCCGTCACGACGGTGATAAAGCGCAGTGCAGATGCAACCGAGCTAACAATAAGGCGGATTTAGGGAATAGAATGGAATGGTATACGGTAGAACGATAGACGATAAGCGGATCATTATTTAAAGAAGTAAATTAAAAAGAAAACAAAATAAATAAAAAAATTCCGTATACAATAGGTATATTTATTATGAAGAAATTAATTTGTTTTCACACAACTATGTGTAATAATTTTATGTTTTTGAATGATAACGGAATTCATGACAATCTTTAAGTCCATATTTTGAAAGTAATTAATTACCGTATTTTCTCTATAAGTGCCCCTCCCTCTATTAGAACCCCCCCCCCCTCTAATAGTGCCCCCCCTTGAGAAGGCCATTGAAAAATAGTACCCCTCCCTCTAATAGAACCCCCCATCCAATAGTGCCCCCCCCAACTAGTCTAATAGCTCGGCTCGAGACGTACCTCGAATGGATTCTGGGAGCATGGGATGCTGTTCCCAATGAACTGATTGCAAATTCACAAATAATCTACTGTAAAACGGATATTCCGGTGATCATTCCATTGAAGCTGATCTACAAATCTCTTTTGTTAAGAACAAATTGTTCTTGACAAACTTTTAGCCAATCACATTGAAAAATAGTACCATTCCCTCTAACAGAACCCCCCTCTCTAATAGTGCCCCCCTCTCGCAAGGGGATTGAAAAATAGTGCCCCCGGGGGCACTAATAGAGAAAATACGGTAATTACGCCAACGAAGCACTTACTTGTTCAGCCGTGAAGCCGTAGCCGGACGTGTATCGCATGGATGCACGAAATGAGCATGTGCCTCAGCTCCTCATCACTCGGGCCATACTCTCTCTCTCTCTCTCTCTCTCTCTCTCCTTCTCTCTCTTCCAATCTTGGTCTCTATCTCGCTGCCTTTCTTTCACTCTGGCTCTCCTTCTCCTTCCAATCTCTCTCTCTCTATCTCTCTCTCAATTTCTCTTATTTTATTTCTCTATTTCTCTTTCCTCTCTTTCTCTCAACCAGTCTCGCTTTCGCTGTCTCTCTTTGTCTGCCTTGTTCTCTCTTTCTCTTAATCAGTCATTCTCTCTCTGTCTCTCTCTGCTTCAGCTCTGCTAATTGGGTAAAGAGATCCGCTGAAGACATGAGCTTATGGATACGCAGAGATCAGCGTAGGAGGTGTCTCCGATTTCATGGTGAAGACTAATGAGAAAAGCTGCAGCTCTAATTCAAGATAATATTGCTTGAAGCTAGAGAATTCGCTTGCAGCTCTGACAACAATCATCTCTTCATGTCCTACAACAATTTTTGCCCCTTTGCTAACAAATATGCTATTTCTCAAAGTAGAACATTTTGCTATTCAAAGAAAACAAATTTATCTGCACTATTCAAAGAAAACAAATTTATTATCAATAGTCAATTTTTATATCTTTTTCCATCATCCCCAAATTTATTGGTTATGAGCACTCTGCAACGATTCCTTTGGTGTTCACATCTCCCTCTCTACCTCTCTCTCTCTCTGTCTTTCTCTCCCTCACTCTCTCCCCTCTCTCTCTCTCTCCATCTTTTCCTATTGCAACCTAACAAAATTTTGCACTCATTTTCACCATCTGGCCCCTATTCATTTTTCAATGAAAGCAATCAAAAAATCTCGCTAAGGGCAAGAAAAATGAGGATCTCATATTTGTTCATGCTCTTTACCTCCCGAGATCTTTTTTTAAATGCCCTTTGAATACCCTTTTTGCGTGAGCTTCGTGAAGAACGTGAGTTTCGCCAAGGCTGAACTTCTAAAAGTCCAAATGTCATTGTCAGCTCAGCTCATTCTTCCTCGCCTCCGGATGCGAGAGTGGCCTCTAGACTCTCCCGAGTGCCTGTCGTGATGCCCCGTGAAGCAGTCAACTACATGGCCAGTCAGTGTACCTTTTTATTTATATATATTTTTCGAACATGTTTTTTGTTCTTAAATCATTATGTTCTTTTGAAGAACGAAAAATATAAAATATGCTTATTTTAATTTTGTGTCGTAAAATTCTCAGGCAAGCCCGGCTGGTGGTCGAGGCATCGACTGAGCATCTTCTGCTACCTCGCCATCTCATTCGCGGCGTCGATTGGGATCCATGCGAATTTCCACGAGGCGAACAATGTAAGCAAATTAAATATTAAAACATGGACTACTACTACTGTATGACTTCAAACGTTCAATTCTTTTTGAGAGTCCTTGAAATCCTTTGGATGCCTTCTGCAATTGCACAATTCAGCTTCGTCCTTCTGCATACATGAAAGGAATGGTTTGTGGCGTGGCTGTCAGGTAATTTGCAAGCTTTGTTAGGATGGAAATCAATAAAATCGGAATATCCCTCTTTTTAAATAAAACATGTAGCTATCAAAAAATATGTAATAGAGAACACAATGAAAACATTCTCGAAAACCTAACTTGGCATTCGAACTTTTCAAAAGAACACCTTTACAATTGTTTGAAACAATGCTATAAAAAATCTCCATGTGTATAGCACGTGGCAAAAATTACACGGCATTTTAGTAGTTGTCAAACGATCTAGGACAGATGACAATTTCATCAACTTTAGGTACTGAAGAGCCGCTCAATGTCTTTCTTGAGCATCATCTTCTTTGGCAGGCAAGTTGCATTCTTTTTTCTTAATTCAATCTTCGAAATTAGAATCGTGGAAAAGGGACCCGTGGCATTGGTACATAAATAATATGAATAAGTTGACATTAAAGAAAAAAAGATACATAGCCTTTTTCGCGAACTTTTTTTTCTTTGTTCATTTTTCCTTTTAGCTGCTTATCACACATGCAGTGGATGGGAACGACCGACTCGTTTTATGACTACAACCTTGGCTTTTCCGAGGTTTTTGCTGCTTCTTACCGCATAGATTACATAAGAATGCTACCCATAGTTTTATTGTTTTATTGATGGCACATTTTACTCCGCAATATCAAAAGGACGGAGAATCCTTTAAGAATTGCTTTCTGCGTGGGATCGGACAATCATATGTCCTTGGCATTATCTACTGCCTCAACTGCACTCGGTTGGATGCCCCATTTCAAGCATGTACCCATTTTTTCCATCATCTGGACTTCGAAACGCAACTACTTCACAGTTGTCGGTATCGCCAATTCGCCGCCGTCGTCAGCATCCTACTCTTGTCGGGTTTAGCGACTGGCTTCTTCGTGAATCTCGTGCACCGGCCGAATTCGTGCATGAACGAGGCGCCGTCGTTTGGTTCGGCTTTTTATGATGCATTTATGTATAAATAAAAAAAATTATTTAAAAAAAATTAATGTCGCAAAAAAATAATTTTTTCGTGAAATTTATAATAATTAATAATTTCAACAAAACTACAAAACGACATTAATATTACAAAAAATAAAAAATAAAAATACAAAGTAGCAAAAAAGACTATTCACTATTATAATTCAATGAATTGTGCCATTCCCTATCTCTTCCCTTCCAGCACTGTCCTTCCCACGTGTTGCGCCGCCATCTGCTCGCTCTGCTCATACATAATATTGTAGTTCGGGAGTTGTATTCCTCTTCAGAATGAAGTAAATGAGAAGCCTTTTGAATGTCAAGCTGGAAACAAAAAATTTTCGCTAAGAAAATTACGAATTAGAAATTGGAATCATACGTATTTAAAAATCGGGCCGGAGTGGGCCGGCCAGGGCCGGCCCGGGCTCAAAATTCAAGGGCCCGGAAACTGCGGGCCGGTGCCGGGCCGAGGTTTTGGACCCGAAGGGCCGAGCCGGCCCAAAAAATTTGGGCCCGCGTGCACCTCTGAGTGCAACTAATGCAAATTTCTTCTGTTCGCAACTTGGAACTTCTTCTGCCGCCTAGGGAAAGAACAAGAAGAATGTACAGAGGAATAATAAACATCATTCACTTCAGTACACCTTGGCCATTCCAAAACGCCTAGGGCTCCAAACTTTGGGCCCAATAAGGGCGTACTTTTAGAAACTGTAATTTGGCTTTATGCCTAGTGCTCAGCAAATTTGCAAAGTGCTCATTTGCATATAAATTTGCATTTTTTCACCCCATAACTGAGGGAAAAAATCGCTAATTTCTAGCAACAAATTGTGAACTTATTACAGGAAAGTTTGACGATTTCAAAGTCTGATAAAAGCAGGAAAATCCTTGTTCCCATGCTTTCCAGGGATCAGACGGGATCCTTTATTCGCGCGTTTACGCGAATATTAATGGAGAATTTGTATCGTGTTTTACTTTGCTTTTTGGAACAACAGAAAGAGAAATCATGCAGAAATTCTTAAATTTGCCCCGAGAAATCGAAAAACAAGGCAAAAGTTATCGCGTCGTTCAAAAATGAAATTTCATTCGTTTCGTGATACTTCGTCATCAAACCTTGACATTTCAATAAATATAAATAACATTTTCGTGAAGATCCTCAAAAGTATCTAATTTACATTCTGCACGTAAAACCCAAATGAATAATTTTTATGATCGCTAATAACCTTACTTTTTAAAATAATTCGCGAAACGATGATAAAGCAAAATATATCTCAGAAAGTGCCATTTTCTTTTCTAGAATCACATTCGTCGCATTCTTCTCAAACATCATCAAGTTTTTTTTTATGAAAAAAACAACGGCTTGACAAGCCTGCAATGTCTTTATGAGACGAAAAGTGGGCAGAGAATAACAATGAAATCGTCTTCATTCCGAGACTGTCGAGATGGGCAGCCGCTCTAGCCGGGGAAACAAGTGGAAACTGACCGAGTGGAGAACTAGCGAACGAGTCACAATAATATGGAATTTGAATTAAAAGGTCAATCGATATGGAAATTTCAGGAGGGCTTACATGGAAATTGTGCAGAAGGGAAGGTAAAATCAACCTTCTTACGTGAAATGCCACTCTTTTGCTGACATTTCGCATTGAAAACTACGAATTTCGCATATGAAACTACGAAAATTTCCATAAATTGCGAAACGAATGGTAATTTTACAGAAAAGTGCATGAAAAAGAGCATAAAAGCCGGTCCGATCAGGTCAGTTGCACATTCAAGAAAGTCGTCCCTCTTCGCTTGCTCTTCCCGGCTGCCTTTTCGTTGAGCCCATCTCGCTGTCAGTCATTGTCCTCCTCTCGCCACTCTACTTTATTGCATCTCATTTCATCAAACTCCGTTGCTTAATAAGCTGTACCAATATCCTCCACTTACGATTCCCTAACCTTGAACTACTATTTATCATCTAAAATTGACAGATGAAAAAAAGATTACTTTGCGTTTCCGCTCCTGTTTCTTGCTTGCTAATGTTTGGCATAAATATCAATCAAATAATACTCTTGTCTACATACTTTAGTTTGCCCCGTCGGAGAGCAGATCTGCTTGCTGTGCGCGGAAATGAATAGCACTACGGTTCGTATATATCCGTGTTTTTGTTGCCAAGAGAACAAATAAATAAATAAAGAAGAAGAAGAAGAAGAATAAAATGTTTCTTTTGACAAGAGAACAAATAAATAAAGAATAAGAAAAATAACATTTTTTCTCTCTCAGAAGTGTTACCTCGGCAGAGGCGGTGATCGTGCGTGCAATCGCGCCAGAGATGGAACGTGGTGCGTGCTCGAAGTGTTTCTTGAGCGTGAAGCGTGGAAAGTTCTGGACGGGCCGTGCGAGGTTGACCAGACGGCTGGATGTTTGCCTGTCGAAGGCTTCGATGCCCGCATGCCCATCTACATTTGTGCGTGCAACTCGAAAGGCGCAAGGGATGGCGTCTGCAACACGGATGCGTGGATCAATGCGAGCATCGATGACATCATCGGCCAGTACGCCGTCTACTTGACGACGACTACTCTGCCCACGACAACCACCGCCACCACAACCACTACCATTCCGAGCACTGCTGTCACCGGCGGAGTGGTTGCTAAGGAGGTTCGGTGAAAAGAGAACGAAAAGATTGTCTTTGTTTAATAAATTCTTAAAAGATGTATCCGGGTATCTCTCGACCGAGCGACAGGCAACTTTATGAGTGCGCGAATTCAAACTGGTTCTCTAGCGCTACTGTATAATTATTCGCCGGATACTTCCTTTAAGGCTATTGCTGCATTTAGATCAATATCTGATGTTGAAGAATGTGTGTTAAAATGTGAATGTGTAAGAATAATAATATAAGAAGGTATTTGAGGCTGCGTGCTCCAGTTGCCGAAAAAAAAATAAGTAGGTCAGATTTCGAGGGGAGGCCCAGTTGCCGATTTGGAAATGGGGGAGTAGCTCAGTTGCCGATTTGGAAAAGGGGGAGTAGCTCAGTTGCCGATTTGGAAAAATGGGAGAAGCTCAGTTGCCGATATAGACGTAATCATGCAGCTTGTAGAAAGATTTATTAATAACGCAGAACTGATTGTATATATACATATATTAATAGAAAGAGAGACATTCACAGAATGTAGATATATTAATTGAAAGAGAGACATTCACAGAATACATATAGTTATATGAATAGAAAGAGGGCACAGGAAATCGGGAATTGAGTGCGACGGCGGGAATCTTCAGTGGTCCTTGCCAGTCGTATGCTTCTTGCCCATTTCGTCAAGATACGCAAGAATCTCGTACTTGCGGATGGGGACGCCAGTGTTGATTCGGTCCTTCAGGCTGCAGTGACAGAAGTTCAAAAGTGACAGAAGTACGCGAGCTTTTTGAAGGCAAGAGCCCAATGAAAATGGGAAATGTACAACCGTTGATGCTTGCGAGGACGACGTAGAATTGTGGATTGACTCCTTGCTGCTCCAACGCTACAATATTCAAATGTATTATTTTCATTATGATAAAAGTGCACAACCAAAGTACAAACCCCGATACTTGAAGTTGCCGTCTGCAATAAATGACTCGGCATTGTAGTGCCGAACAAGCTTGAGCACCCGCTTCGATGCAAAGACAGTAGGCGCCCTTGCTGTAGACCGCAGCTGCTTCTTGACGTTTGTCTTCATCGATTCGATCATCCTGACCAGTGACAATCTTCTTCATAACGTTGGTGTAATGCTTGTGCGGTTGAATCCGTTGGCCAGATGCAGTTCGCTAGCTGAGAGCTTGATTCTCAGCGTATCTTAAAGATTGCAAATTAAAAAGGTGTATTCAAATTATTACTCACGTTATTCTGCGCTCACAGACGTGGCTGTACAGTTGTCGAGACATGAGAACGTTGCATATGTGAGGAGAGCACATCGGGTCGCTCATGAAGAATACGAAGTGATCGGTGACCAGTGGCTAATAATTAACGTTCTTTTTTACTGGCATAATTTCACGCTTCATTTAGCATACCCTGGTGCTTTACAGCCAGAGGGTCCCTCTCATTTCTTATTACTCTCTCGATTATACATGTTCCATGTGGCATGAGCTTCTCTTTTTCTTCTTGTCTCCTAATAATTAACTTTCTTTTTTACTGGCATAATTTCACACTCCATTTCCATATGCCGGTGCATGCCACTTGTTCTGACCTTGTAGCTAGAGAACCACATTCACTCATTTTCTCTGCGTCTTTTTCTCCAAGCAGAAGTATATGTACATATATGCAACAAAAAAAAAAGTTCGAAAAATTATCACCGTTTCAAATCAAAAGTGGAAGAAATATCATTGGAAGAACATCCTTGCCTTGCTCATAATGGATCGGCAACTGAGCTTCTCCCATTTTTCCAAATCGGCAACTGAGCTTCTCCCATTTTTCCAAATCGGCAACTGAGCTACTCCCTCTTTTCCAAATCGGCAACTGAGCTACTCCCTCTTTTCCAAATCGGCAACTGAGCTACTCCCCCTTTTCCAAATCGGCAACTGGGCCTCATGCGGCCAATCGGCAACTGGAGCACGCAGCCGGTATTTGATTAATAATAAAAAGACACTGCAAGAATGTCTTTCTTTAATGCAAATGCTCTGACAATCAGTTCAATATCTGCCTCATTTCACAAACCCTCTGGCCAATCCTTTCCAGTCTGGCTACATCACCTGGGCTATCGTTGGCGGTGTCGTTAATTGTCTGGCTCTCATGGCTCTCGTTGCTTTCGGTGCCATCATCGCATATTGATTGATTCATTATCGATTGATCAAGGTCGACCTATCCTTTGTAGTCGTCATCAAGCATCGCAAAGCAAAGCAGAAGATGTTGAAAGCGAAGGAGAGCCGACCGCTCACCAACGACGTGACCGCCATGACTGATACGGACGAGTCGACCTTTAACGAGACGTCGGGAAAGCTCCCAAACGCCCCCGAGGAGCAGATCGAGAGCCGCATGGAAGGTGGGCTTCCTATGGAACAATAATTGAGAATTGAAAAAGAGAATTTTAAAATTTTGTTTTTTTTTCAATGTAAAAAATTTATACATTTGACTCGCAAATATTATATATGTATAATATATATATATATATATATATATATTATTCTGTCTTCTCTCTCTCTTCAGAACTTGAGAGGGCAGTTTGTCGCTTCCCATTAAACGACATTGATCAGCGCATTGACAAGGTATGTTTATATCTTTTTGGATGCCAGTCAACTGCAAGAATATTGATTATTGACTCTTTGATCTTTTTCTTCAGGAACTCGCCAAGTACGAGCACGACGCAGGCGAAGTGTACCCATCGGTGGCGGCCGACGAGTATGGCTCAGTGGAGACGGCGAACAAGTGGCGTCTTGCTCAGAGGTTAAATGTTCCCGCCAAATTGGATTTGAATAGAATCTTTTCTAATTTTCAAGATACTCTACGCCAATCGTGAAGCAGACGGCGCTGCCACGCTACGGCGTTCTGCCGCGTCTCAACGCGAATGTCGTCCGAGGCAGTGGTGGCATCATTGTTGGCCAGGTTACTGTAATCGATGAGAATAAGTCATTTCAAAGAAGAATGACGTCATCTTAAATACAGAATAAATATTGGAAAAGTTACTTTTTCAAAATTTTTATTTAATTTTTTTATTTATTTAAGAAGAATGATGTTGTAAATGAGGATAAAGATGAAAAAAAAATATAATTAAAAATAATAAAGTAAATTAAAATAAAATTAACGATATAAATAATTATTAAAATTAAATTAACTTAAAATATTAACTGTAATACATATGGCTTTCTTCCAGATCGTGACCGAACGTCAGTTGCCAATCTTTTGGGAGACGGCACTCGAGATGGGAATCGGCAGCATTGTGCACATTTGCGACCGTGCTGAGCAAGATGTCCAAGATGTCAGATTTACAATTGAAATTAGGATGTCTCGGATTGAACTATTAAAAGTAAGATCTCGGAATTACTATTATACAAATTAAATACAAATTTATTAAATATGATAAAGAAACACACAATAAAAAAAATGTTTTTCTTCATATACCTGCAACTAAAATAAATTATAATAACTCAATTCAGTTTTAATTAAACACGACTTATTACCAAATTACCCGCACAGATTGGCTTGAATCTGCCGCTCGCTACCTCGCCTCACGAGCTGCAGCAGCTTGTAGACGTCTTCGTTGGCAAGAGTTCCGTATCGGATTCTGAGAGCGAGAAAAGAGAAAAGGAGAAGAGCATCACAAAGGAGAAGTTTGTACACATTTTTAACATGCCCACCAAAAAAATATATGAATAGAACATGTTTGTACGGCTGGCTAGAACATGTACTGCTGGCTGGAACATAAGTATTTGTACGGCTGGCTGGAACATTTTTGTATAGCTGGCTAGAACATACTTTTATCCCTGGCTGGAACTTTTAGTACTGCTGCTTGGAAAATATTTGTTTAGTTGCTTAATGGAGATCACAACGAAAAACTAATACCACAACTTGCCTGACAGATAGTGAAAAAGTACGGTGAAAACAATCATAGAAATGGTGCTACTTCCCTTCGCACTCTGTCCACAGAAATGTGTGGTTACACAATTGTCATAGGAACGGACGTGTTAAGAAAAACCCGCCCAATGTTGGTTCCGCACACATATTAAATGTTGGGGAAAGGGCAGGAGTCCAACGGTCCCCATCGGCCACAATGTGGCTCCGTCAAAAGAAAAAGTTTTTTTTGAAAATGGCCAGAAGTTTTAAAACCAGAGAGTTCAAAATATTTAAGAGTTATTTTTGTGAGTTCGGGACACTTGCAATCGATATTTCTAGCTCAACCTGACCAAATGAAGCGAAAAAAAAACAAGATACTATTTATTCGCCTTAGACCTCATTTAAAATTGATCATCTTCAGGCCTCCTCCAGAGAAGCGCACTCTTCCGGCCGAGCACCAGACGCGCCTCTCCGTGATGCTCTCCTACGACAAGAAGCACATCATCACAGTGCGCGTCGAGGAGGAGCCGCTCATGGTGAGCGTGGGCTCATGGATTACTGTAGGCGCACTAAAATTTAAAATTTGAACAAACTTTTGACTTATGGTGGCATTGAAAAATAGGAGCCTCTCCCTTCCAAAGGTATTGAAAAATAGAACAAGCCCGCGGAGGGTCATGTCTCATAGAGAGTTATACTGTGTGTAATAGAATTAACGTATCCTATGAAATTGCATAATTTCCTAACACAGAAAATACGGTCCTTGGGGTGATACTAACAGAGAAAATACGGTCCTGGGAATGATGCAAATAGAGAAAATGCGGTCCTTGGGGGCACTAATAAAGATGCGATCTCCTGATTTTGAGAATTCCGTCGAGGAGCGCTCGTTGCGCGTCGAGCTGCGCAGCCTCGACGGCAAGACGGTCGAGAAGGCGGTGCTCATCGCACACACCAACGTTGCTTCGTGGCACGAGCGCTGGCTGCCGCCCTCCGACTTGACGGCCATT
This sequence comes from Allodiplogaster sudhausi, assembly GCA_945643635.1. Classification (NCBI taxonomy): domain Eukaryota; kingdom Metazoa; phylum Nematoda; class Chromadorea; order Rhabditida; family Diplogasteridae; genus Allodiplogaster; species Allodiplogaster sudhausi. The sequence goes on from CALZFC010000270.1 coordinate 56,268, forward strand.
CTGGCGAGAGATCTACTAAATATGATGATTGTTGTGTTGTGATATACGGGAAAGTATAATTGTGACAAAGCAGAAAGAAAGTATGCAGTATTGTAGAAAGTAGTAAAGTAATAGCTTGCAAGGATTACTAAAAACCGGGCCTAGCCTGCCACTCGGCCGGACATTGCCGGACCGACCCGGCAACGTCCAGGCCTGGGATAGGCCCGGGCAGGGCACTAATTTCGAAGGCCCGACCCAGGCCTAACCCGGGCCAAGGACCATATTTAACGTTATACTTAGTATTTCTCGAAAATCTTTTCAATGTTCGATTCCTTGTTCAAAACTATGTAAAAAAAAGTCGCCCAATATAACCTCAAGTAGTTCTAGAATACTGGTTATGGGGTACACGATATAAAGCTGAATCCGACTCAGTTTTAGCTGCTCTTTCACGTAGTATGAACATTATGTGGAAAATCGGTCGACAAGACTTATAGCTAAGAGAAAACTTTTTCACCACCTAAACTTCGTTATGAACACTAGATGCATCCTTATAAAGTTTTTCTTGCCGAGACCATCTCACATTTCTTTCCTATTTTTAGCCCGTGGTTGAGCGTGAGTTGGCGCACTTTGAAAAGTTCGTCCCGACGAAAAATCTCGAACACCACCGGGTACACTCATCTCTCATATTCCGCGCATCTCTCTCTCTCTCTCTCTCTCGCTCTCACCCTCTCGCTCCTTCTCTCCTTTACATTCCGTCCATCTCTCTCTCTAACCTTCTCGCTCCCTACCACCCACTCTTTCTTCCGTCGTTCCCTCTCTCCCCTCTTCCTTCCTCATAACCTCTCTCTCCCCCTCTCTTTATCTCTCTCATCAACCCGCTCTCTCTTTCTCTCTCCCCTCTCTTTCTCTCTCTTTCTCTCTCTTTCTCTCTCTCACCATCTCTCTCTCTCTCCCCTGCAGGTCTTCATCCAGGACGGCACTGGCTGCGGCCGTTCCTGCCAGCTGGCCGCCATTATTAATGCGCTTCGCCAAATCTCTCATGCTCATCGCACGTATGAAAAGACGCCGATTTTTTTCGTGCGTTATTTGATCTTTGATCTTTGATGTTTGCGTAAAAATCTTGATGTTCGATCCTTGATAAATATCTATCAATATACATATATATATATATTTTTTTTTTAATGCCCAATCCCATAAATGAAATTTACATAATTTTTGGATTTTGCGTGATTTATATAGATCTTTGAACTTTGCAAATTATTGATTGATTCTACGCCGACTAATACACTTTTTCAAATTGAACATTTCCAGAATGAAGTCCTCTCTCACGTGGTGGCGGTGAAGGCGTCCCGCTGCGGCTCCTTCCAGAATGTCACGGTATGAGATGGCTACTACTTTTGACAGCAGCTGCGTACTCTATAGTAATCGCATTCTTATTTATGTATTTTCTTTAAAAAAAATTAATTATCGTACATTAAATACGCTATTTCACCCTGACACCATTTTAAGAGGATCATAATATGACCAACGGTCAATTGCAACATAGTTTTAAAAAAAACAGAAAAAAAACATGTAAATGATTGAACACAGGAAGGCCACTTGGTATTCTATATCGTCGCTGCTCATGTCGCCCAGCGACTTAAGACCCAGGAGGCTCGCCTTCTCATCAAATTGTTCATGGACGAGATCATCGATAGAATGACGTATTCATTTATTTATTTGTTCATTTATTTAAATATTTATATATTTATATATTTGTTTATTTTATTTATTTGTTTATTTCTTTATTTTATTTATATGCTTATTTACTTATTTATTATTTATTCATAAATAAAGTTGCATGATTGACTACATTTTACAGTGGCTTGCCAATTACAAAAAAAAATTTGCCAGATGTGGGTAATAATAATAATTATTATTATTACAATAATAGAAATGTCTGTTATTCAGAGAAAGAGCGAGAGAGAAACGGACACAGAGAGAGGGTGATAGACAGATTGAAAGAGAGAGAAAAGAAGACGTCGACAGCACAAGGGCAGGTCGAAAAGAAGATGTGTATAATTTATTTATAATTTATAACAACAAGAATCAATTAATCTTTAGCGCGCAGAGAGCGTTGAAAAGGAACGACCTCGGGTACGACAACATCAAGCAGCTCGCGGTCTTGCCGACGAATTTCCGTAAGACTGCCACAGTCCTTGACTCCACCCACTCGCCCGACGCTTGACTCCGCCCAACCCGCCCGAGCTTGACTCCACCCATTCTCTAACATAACACACCCCCTGACCCTTTCAATGACTCCCATTCTCCCTTCACTTGCCATTCCCTAAGACATCATTGGCATTCCCTATGAACGTATAAAGCCAGATAATTCATTCGTAAGCTCTTAATGTTTTTCAACTGGAAGTGAGCCTGCGCCTGAATGTGGGCTTTTGTGTTTGATCACATTGGTTGTGAGAATTTTGGACGCAGATTCTATAGTAGGGTAAAGTTGGTGTTAGCATCAAATGTTGGAAATAGAATGCGGCTTCTTTCTTACGCTGCTCGCCAAATTGGGAACGCCGCGTTGCATCATTCCATATGGTTCGACTTCTTCTTGGCGGCAACATTAAAGGAGCTCCTTCCGTGGCAATAGCATGAATATGGTTTCTCGTGGTTCGGAGGTATGAGAAAATGTTTGTGCGTTATTTGATATTTGATCTTTGTTGCTTGATCTTTGATGTTCGATCCTTGATCAATATCAATCAATATATTTTTTTTCATCATGAGCAGGCCCTCCTCTGTCCCCTTTTGATCTCGACATGAAATAATGAGCGAACCGCATGAGCACAAATTTCATAGGTTTTACTGCACTTGAAAGATGGCCCACGGATGGCTCCGTGAGTTGTGTATCGTCCCAATCGATGAGAAGACGACCTTCCACCGCCACCACCACCGAGAGAATGGCCATATCAAGGCAGGGCAGACATGCTGGACGCCGCCGAGAACGATGACGTGTGACGAATTCGACCGACCGAAACCTGTCCACCATTTGGATGCGAACCGCAGTCATGCAACCCGGATGCCTTTAATCTTGCCTTCACCCGGGCCTAGTCACTAATTGCGGAATAAACTTTGAAACTTTGACATTATCGCGGCTTCTCTTAAATTTGACGTAACACAAGTTTTTTTTATAAGTAACACCTGATCGCGGCTCGCACCGACCGCATCAGCAAACACCGTGGTGCAGTGTCGACGTTTCACGAACAGTCAAATCTTTCATCAAAACATTTTGCCAGTAGTTGACAGTCAGCCAACGTACATATGTATATGTTTTTGTCCCATGCTCAAATTGGCCGTCCTTTTTTTTCCAAAGAACAACGACTTCACTTTATGTTAAATGATAAACTTCTTTTCATGAATGTAGGATAAATACCTAGTTTGAAAGCATGGATAGGTGACTAACCAACTGATTGTGAGATCCCCCGATCTCACAATCAGTCTCGTTGCTGGCGTAATCATCGCCATCGGTCAGAGGCGATATCGATTAATCCATATTATCAATTTATCACTATCGATTTATCCTTTTCCAGTTATCTTCATGCGTCGCCGTGAAAAGGAAAAGAAGATGGGACTAAGGATCCGCGCCCCCTCGAGACTACCACGACTGGCGCGGACGAGGCGACCTTCAACACGACATCGGCTGTGTAGCAGTTCAAGAGCCGTATTCTGCGCGAAGGGGAAACTAGGAGACAACAAATGTTTTGCTTAGAAAATGACGAATTTGAAATCTAGTTCTTTCCATCCATTGTCCCCAATCCCCCAGACCTACATATGTAAGTACCACCGGCTGCGCTGCCTCCGAATCAATCTCAGTTGCCCCCCTCCCCCTCTCACAATCAGTGAGATACTCCCATCTGGGATCCTGCATCCAAAAATCCTGCCACAAATTCTAATTCTGCTTTATGTAGTGATCCGTGCATCTCTCATAAAAAGTCTCTCATTTGCTGCTATCACGCAAACTTTAGATCTCTGGTATCTAAAATTGATATTTTGAACTTTTTACTCTCAACTCATACCTTTGATCTGCTTGCTATTTCTGAAACCTGGGCCTCCCCTGATCGTTTGCAAGATTCTTCTCTATCTCTAAATGGCAAATATCATTTTTTTTCGCTCTGAATGTGACTCGCCAAGCCCTGGTGGGGGCGTTGCTATTTTGGTGTCCACTCATCTGCCTGCTTTTTTCCTCTCATCTCGCTCCTTTTCTCCCTTTTCCTTCTCATCTCCGTTACCACCACTGATCGCTCTTCGAACTCTGCCACCATAGTAGCAGTATACCGCAGCCCTTCCTGTTCAAATCAAAATTTCGCAGACTGTCTAGAGCATATTTATTCCATCTTTGCCGATTCTGACACGCATTTTGTCCTCTGTGGGGATTTCAACTGCCATGATGTTGATTGGTCTTCTTCCTCCCTAAGTTCCCCGCTTTCCCAGAATCATCCATCCTCTCAGCTCCTATCTTTTTCAGTCAACGCCAACCTTAGGCAGCATGTTGTTACTCCTACTCGTAATGATCACATCCTTGATCTTGTGTTCTCTAGTAATCCATGTTCTGTATCCAATTGTAAAACCATGCCACCCCTCCCCTCTTTTGATCATTGCCTTATTAAATTCGATATTTGTTTTCCTTATCCTCCTCTCTTTGATCTTGTTATCCCAAATTATAGAAAGGCAAATTTTGAATTGGCGTCTTATATGATCTCTTCTTATGATTGGAATGTTGTTTTCAACAACCAAACTGAACCAGACCTACTTTATAACCACTTTATTACAATAATTCGTGAAATTATCAATATCACTGTTCCCATGGTTAAGATAAGGCCCTTAAACATTAGATATCCTCCCAAAGTCCTCAGAATTCTGCGTATGTGCCGGAAGCTTTTTAAAACATCCCATACCCATGGACTCCAGCCTTTTTTCCGCTCCTCCGCCATGCTTAGGCGTTCTATACGATCTTTTCAACGTAACCAAGAGAAGCGCGCAATTTCTGGATCTAACCGCACCTTTTTCAACTTTGTTAACGGCCGACTCAAAAGTAAGCCAACACTCGGTGTAATTAAAGACGTCTCCTCAGACCGTACTCTCATCGCTAGTCGTGATAAGACCGAATGCTTCTCAAGAGTCTTCGAATCAACTTTCTCTCCCTCTCCTCCTTCTTCCCATCAGCATCTCCCTCCCAGAACCTCAGCCCGAATAGATTATATCGATTTCTCCTCCCAGAATATCTATCATATGCTTCGTAAATTGCCTTCACGTAATTCCTGCACTCCTGATGGAATCCCCTACGCCTTCCTCAAAGGCACTTCTATTGCTATCTCTGTTCCCCTTACTATTCTGTTCAACCGATTCCTTCTTCATGGCAAATGCCCCTCCCTTTGGAAATCTGCGTTTGTCAAACCTATATACAAACGTCAAGGTGATGCCAGTGAGCCAAAGAATTATAGACCTATCTCTCTTACTTCTGGAGTTTCTAAAACTTTCGAACGCATTGTTTGTAAACAACCGTTTTCCTACCTCGATGAACATAGTCTTCTTTCCCCTTCTCAGCATGGTTTTCGCAGTAGAAAGTCTTGCGCCCCCGCTCTCCTATCCTCCCTATCCACTTGGCACTCTGCTGTAGACTCTTCTTCTTATATATCTGCTGTCTTTAATGATTACTCCAAATCCTTTGATAGCATTCCATTATTGTCAAGCTCTCTTCATATGGCATTTCTGGCTCTCTTCTTCGATGGCTGACCTCATTTCTTATTGGCAGATCTCAGCGCGTTATTGTTGATGGAGAGTTATCAAATGAATTCCTTGTCTCCTCCGGTGTTCCACAGGGATGTGTTTGCGGACCCCTAATGTTTCTACTATATGTTAATGACCTTCCTGAGTGTCTCCCAATAGGTTCCTTCTGTTCACTCTATGCTGACGATGCCAAAGTATTTACAATTGCAGACACGGTTCTCCTTCAGCGCGCTCTCGACTGCGTGGCCGACTGGTCAACGCGCTGGGGACTTCGGATCAATCTGAAGAAGACCATGTTCATGCCTGTCGGCCCTGCCCATCCCCCATTCCAGCCTTCTCTCCAACTCCTTCCCGGTTCCAACCACTCATTATTATCGTGATCTGGGAGTTCATATATGTAGTGACCTCTCATTTGATAGTCATATTGACTCCATTTGTAAAAAGGCTACACGAGTATCATTTCATATTTTGCGAAATTTTCGTAATATCAAATTTCTAACTCGTCTGTATGTAATCTATGTTCGACCCCTGCTCGAGTTTTGCATGGAAGTATGGTCCCCCACCATTTATATCTTATTAAGCAGATCCAGAATGTTCAAAGGCGCTTTACTAGACTTGCATTTGCTAGATGCGGACTATCTCTCTCTTATTCTGAACGCCTCGATTACGTCCAACTAGAACCATTATCAGTTCGATGGCAGATCAATGATCTTCTTGTCGCCCTTAAGATTTTTAAGGGAATTTATGGTATTAAGGCCGATCAAATCTTTTGTTTTCCTCGCTCAAATATCACACGTGGGCATCGCTTTAAATTGTGTAAATTTAACTTCCGTAGTAGTACTTATATGAACTTTTTCTCGAACCGAATAGTTGACAAATGGAATCAGCATCCCGATGATTTATTTTCCCTTGCCCTGCCCAGCGCCCGTGCCCTGATTAGAAGATGTGTATTATCTCTAAATCAATAGTTCTACTTTATTTTTACATTTGTTGCTTTCATTTTTGTTTTCTGTCTTTGTTTTCTCTAATGTGCCTTAAGCACGAATTGGCCACCCCGTTGTGTGCCTCTTATTTATCTGATTGACTTATTTATACCTCTCTCATTTATACGTTGCCCTATTACTCTTAATATGCAAGCCAGATAAACAATATATATATATATATATATATATATATATATATATATATATATATATATATATATATAGTGTACTTACTTCGCCCTTCCACTCATTCTTGACTTCGCCGTCAATATCCCCATGACATGAAGTGTATAACGCGGCTGCTGAGGCTGAGATTCATGTACTGTTGTAAAACGCATTATGTGGAGCCAAAAAGCCAGCAGAAGTTTGCTCATGAATTCGATGGTAAGCGCTTACCATTTGCATTCACATGATATCAGACTGTGTGGGAATGAGCTTTTTTGCTCTTTCAAAGAAACTGATGAGAATATTGAATTTAGGTGAATTTGAATACAGCAAATTAGAGTTGCTTCTGCTCCTTTCCCCTCCCGATTGACCTTGAGAGCATCTGGTCAGAAGGATTAGCATCGTTAAAACAAACTTGAAATTCAGGGGGAGTCGTAGAAAATCAGATTTGTAAAGCACAGTGAATAGTTCGATGGAAACTCTTCATGCCACCCTTGGGCCTTCTGCTGCATTTTAGAGCCTCTTATATTAGTCAGCCACCCAGTGGAATGAAATCAAAGATAACCCATTTTCGTGTGCGTTCCGCGGGGATCAAAAAAATATTTTCATGTCTATGAATAACTGACTTAGATATGTGAATATTTGGTTGCACAGGAAAAAGTTCGTGCATGAATATCAGCAGGTTTCAATTGAATGCAGACTCTAACATATTCGTGCAACCTGGCCAGCATTCATTCTCTCCCCGGACGCGTGATAACTTGACAATGAGAAATCGGCGCGTTTGCAATAATATACAGAAAAACAAAGTGCACACAGTTCAGGTGTATTTTCTACATTATATTCAAACCAGAATGTAAGTAAATGTTGAGGAGGGCCCCATAAATCTCGATAATCCTAAAATATCGAAAATGACCAATAATCTGCATCTCATTCATAAGTGTGAAATCTGCAATGAATATGAAAATGAATGTGGATGAGTCGGAAAAGCAAGGCAAATGTGAAAAAAGTACCAGAAAAGTGCGTTCGTAATGTGCCATTCGTGAGAGAACAATCACACTTAGGCAATTGCAATTCTACACTTTTGTATGCTTTCTATATTCAATTTTTCTCCGGGCATTTCTAGAACAACACAAAGAGAAATAGAGAAATTCCCAAATTCGCTCCGGGAAATCAAAGAACAAGGCAAAAGTTATCATACAAAAGTGCAATTTCAGTCGTTTCATGATATTTCATCATCAAACCATGCGCGCTAAAAATAAAAATAACAGGTTCGCGAAGATTTTCAAAAGTATATAAATTACTTAAAAAAGTCCCGCAAACTATAAAAAGAATAATTTTTTTAATGATCGCTAATAAGTTTACTTTTAAAATGTTTCGCGAAATGTCGATGAAGAAAAATTATCTCAGAAAATACCATTTTTCTTTTCTAGCATCATATTCGTCGTAAAAAATCATCAAGTTTTTAAAAGAAACAACAGTTCTAAAGCCTGAAATGTCTTTATGATTCGAAATGTGAACATAAAATAACAAGGGAATACAATAAATCATCTTCATTTCGAGACTTTCGAGATGGGCAGCCGCTCTAGCCGAGGAAACAAGTGGAAACTGACCGAGTGGAGCTCCAGCAAAAGAGTCACAATAATATGGAATTTGAATTAAAAGGTCAATCGATATGGAAACTTCTACACAAATTCATATTTTCTCCAATCATCCTCCTTTAAACACATCGGGGGATCTCACAATCAGTTAGTCACCTTTCCATGCTTTCAAACAAGGCATTTATCCTACATTCATGAAAAGAAGGTTGTCATTTGACATAAAGTGAAGTCTTTTCTTTGAACAAAGAACGGCCAATTTGAAAATGGGACAAAAAACATATACGTTGGCTGACGGTATAGGGCTGGCAAAATGTTTTGATGAAAGATTTGCCCGTTCCACGGTGTTTGCTGATGCGGAGAATGTGGAGAAAGGAAGATAAAATCAGCTTTCTTACGTGATATGCCACCCTTTTGCTGACATTTCATATTTCAAACAACGAACTTTTATATAAATTACGAAATTAATAGTAATTTTATTGAAAAAAGTACAAGTAAGAGAGTTATTGGCCTGATTACTATAACTGCGTCTTGTTATTTCAAATCTCGATATAACGGCCAATTTCCAGGATCTTATTACGAAATGTGAAATCTGCATTGGATATGAAAATGAAAAAGAGTGCCAAGCGTGGAAAAAGTACCAAAAAGGTGCGTTCGTAATTTGCCCTTCGTGTAAGAAGAATCACAGTTATGCAATTGCAATTCTAAACTTTTGCCTGCTTTCTACATTCAATTTTTCCCCTCGCATTTCTAGAACAACACAAATAGAAATGGAGAAATTCACAAATGCGCTCCGAGAAAGCGAAGAACAAGGCAAAAGTTATCACGTCGTTCAAATGTGCAATTTCAGTCGTTTCGTGATCTTTGACCAACAAAGTATGAAAAAAATAGAAATAACATTTTCGCTAAGAGACTCCAGAAGTATCTAAATTCTATTCTGTACCTAAAAAAAAGTCCCATATACCCCAAATGAATAATTTTTTTTAATGATCGCAAATAAGTTTACTTTAAAAATAATTCACGTAATGTCGAAATATAGCAAAGAAAATGCCATTTTCCTCTTCTAACATCATAATTGTCGTATCTTCTCAAAATTCATCAAGATTTTAAAAAGAAGCAACAGTTAAAAAGCCTGAAATTTCTTTATTAGGAGAAGAATGCTCGTTATAACATAAATAGCAAGGAATACATTAAATCATCTTCATTTCGAGATTGTCGAGAGGGGCAGCCGCTCTAGCCGGAAAAGCAAGTGGAAACTGACCGAGTGGATCTCCAGCAAAAGAGTCACAATAATATGGAATTTGAATTAAAAGGTCAATCGGTAAGGAACTTTCAAGAGCGCTTACGTGGAAATAACACGGAGAATGTGCAGAAAGGAAGGTAAAGTCAACCTTCTTACGTGATATGGCTCTCATTTGCTGACAATTCATATCCATAAATTTCGAAATTAAGTGCAATTTTAAGGAGAAAGTGCAAGAAAAAGTGTATAAAAGAAGGCCTGATCGTTGGAATTGTATCATTTCATCTCGAATCGCCCGCGTCTCTTGGCTGCTCTTCCCGTTTGCCTTCTCACTTGTGAGCCCATATCGCCGTCAGTGATTTGTCTTCCTCTCGTGACTCTACTCCACTGGCATATTTCATCAAACTGCGGACTTTGTGATCTTTGTGCCAAAAGCTGCTGTGACTCCTATCATTCAATCGTTATCATTCTAAATTTATAGAGAAAATATTACAATAAAATCTTTGTTCTCTCTTGTTTTCCTGCTTAAGAGCTATTTTGGGATGAATATCAGGTGATAATCTTATCTTCTTTAGTTTACAACCGTCGAAGGACAATCTGCCTCCGCACGAGAATGACTACTGTGGTTCGTATCGTTCTTGCAGACAGGATAACAAATTTCACAAGAAAAAAAATCTTCTTTTTTTCAGAAGTGCTATTTCAAAAAAGGAGACGATAGAAAATGCTCGCGTGATTATGATGGGACGTGGTGCTCGCTTGAAGTGTTTCTTGAAAGTGGAGCCTGGAAGGAGAAGATCAAAGAATGCTCCAAGGATGGAAGGAAAGGGTGTTTTCCTGTCGAGGGCTTTGATTCCAACAATCCCATCTACATTTGCGCGTGCAAGTCGGAAGGAGGAAAGGATGCCTGCAACACGGAAGCTTGGATCGATGCGAGCAAGGAAGACGCCGTCAGGCAATACAATGCCACCTTGACCACGACGACGCTGCCCACTACCACTGCCATTCCGAGCACTGTCACCGGCGAAGTGGTTGCTGAGGAGGTTCGGCAGAAGGAGAAATAAAGAATTGGATTGCTTAATAAATAAAAACTTTGAGAATGTCTTTGTTTAATACAAAAGCTCTGACAATGAGCTTAAATTAATATGTGCCTCATTTAACAAGCTCTCTTACCGGTGCTCTATCTTTTTCAGTCTGGCTTCATCTGGGCTATCGCTGGCGGCGCCGCCTTAATTTGCTTGGTTCTCGTGGCTAGCGCCGTCATCGTTGGCTTTCAGGCGATATTGATTAATTGACTATCAATTGATCAATATTGACCTTTACTTTCCAGTCGTCTTCATGCGTCGCAGGGCAAAGCAGAAGAAGGAGACGAAGAGCGGACGGCTCGCCAATATCGACTTCGCCAAAATGACTGACACGGACGAGGCGACCTTCAACGAGACGTCGGGAACGCTTCCGAACGCCTCGGAGAAGCAGATCGAGCGCCGCCTGAAAGATGGGCTTAGAGAGGGGGAAGAATTTGAATTTCCCGCCACCTATAATCGTTTTGCAGAATCGATATAATCGCTCGATCTGCCTAATAATCGATAATATAATCGATAATAATAATATAATAATATAATCGTAATAATATAATCGTAAATATATAATATATACCTAATAATATAATCGCTCGATCTGCCTCGGAGAAGCAGATCGAGCGCCGCCTGAAAGGTGGGCTTAGAGAGGGGGAAGAATTTGAATTTCCCGCCACCTATAATCGTTTTGCCACCTATAATCGTTTTCCGCCACCTATAATCGAATTCAGAACTTGCGAAGGCGGCTCGCCGCTTCCGTTTCAAGGACATTGACCGACTCTTGGAGAAGTTACGTTTGTAACTTCTTTGGAAGTCAAGTACTGTTGTAATATTGACTGATCTTTGGTCTTTGAACTTTGATCACTGATCATTATTCTTTTCAGCAATGCGCCAAAAACGAGCACAGCGCAGGCGACGTCTACCCGCCGGTGGCGGACGACGCGAAGCCCGACGAGTATGGCTCAGTGGAGACGGCGAACAAGTGGCGGCTAGCTCAGAGGTTAAATGTTCCCGCCAAATTGGATTTGAATATAATCTTTTCTGATTTTCAAGATACTCTACGCCAATTGTGAAGCAGACGGCGCTGCCGCGCTACGGCGTTCTGCCGCGTCTCAACGCGAATGTCGTCCGAGGCAGTGGTGGCATCATTGTTGGCCAGGTTACTGTAATCGATGAGAATTAGCATTTATGACGTCATCTTATAAATAATAATAAATAATAATAATGTAAAATAATAAAATAAAATGATAAAATGAATAAAAATTAAAAATAAATAAAATAAAAATCGATAAATGCTTTCTACAGATTGTGACCGAGTGCCAGTTGCCCATTTTCTGGGAGACTGCGGTCGAGATGGGAATTGGCAGTATTGTGCACATTTGCGAGCGAGAGGACGAGCCAGAAGCAGAGCTGCACGCGGCCCGGGCCGGCCCGGGCCGGGCAGGGCCGGGCCCAAGCTAGGGCCCTCCCTGTAGGGCCGGGCCGGGCCGGGCCCAACCTTAGGCCCGGCCCTGAGCCCGCTTGGGCCCGATTTTCGAAAATATGCATTCGATCATGCTCATGACCGACCGAACTCTTATTGCTCAAATTGACCATTCAAAATATAGCAGATCAGTAGTAATTAAACGACTCAATTCCATTTCGGAATGAAATAACTTCCATTGCTGTTCGCATTTGCTGCTGGCATTTGTATGCCCCGTTTGTTGCTGGAATTTTTTTATGAATCTGTTTACAGGCTAATTGCTGTAGAACAGCGAGATGCGTGACATCAGTGGCGCTGAATACGACTTGAATTCGATATGTGAAGCGGATAAGACGATTCTGCAAAAAGTTTTTGGTGAGATGCTCTGACAATTGCTTAACGATTTCGCTTTATTAAAGTTCGTAATATTATGAAATATCATAACTTCAGGCAAGGATTTCTGGAACAAAGCGTACACGAAGGAGCAGCTACAAGCTGCAGTCCGTGCTCAGGTCGAGCAGAAGTTTGCAAAGGCGTACTCGTACTTCCGTAACCGGAAGAAGGCGGATGCAAACGACCCCATCAAACAACTGTTCTTCAGCCCAGAAGGGAACGAGCACTCCGCCTTCAACACTCAGTTCCTGTCTTGTAATCGATGTCATCTTGTAATGGTTCCTGGAGGGAACGCAAGGTTTTGTTTTCTCTTCTGCTTCTTTTGATTTAACGCGCTTTATTTTAATTTTTTTTAAACTGCTTTCAGTCGTCATTTGGAGAACTGCGCCAGAGGACGTCCGCTGAAGAACACTCAAGATTCTCGAAGGGGTCCGATTGACGGCTTCATTTCAACTGTATCTGTTGCTGGCACGATAGAAGAGAAGCGTAAGCTTTCAACGGCTATAGCAACATGGGTTTCGAAAAACTCGCGGCCCTTCTCCATTTCTGAAGACTCTGGATTTCGCGACGTTATTTCTGCCGCTCTGGAAATTGGGTTAGATTGCATTTTCCTATTTTCATTGGTCTCAGTGTATAGTTTTCCAGAGCGAATCGAAAGCATGTCGGCAATCTCAAGATCGACACCATCATTCCTTCGCGGACTTGCGTAAAAAGAAGATTGGACGAGCTGCATTCCGAGCTGCTCGCTTCCAAAGGAGCAGAAGTTGTGCAGCACTTGGATGAATTCGGTGGTGCGATGTCAGCAGACTACGGCAAAAGGAAGGACGACTACATAACACTGGTTCTGCACATCGTTCGCGATTGGTTAGTGTTTGATATATATTTTTCAAAATTTTTTTCACCCATTCTAGGCGATACTACAGTATTCATGCCGCGATGAAGCGGTTTGAAGTTGCGAGGAAGGACAGTGTCCAGGTGTGGGATGACATCAAGGCGGCAGCAGAAGGCTTTGGACTGTCAGAAGCGACGTTGTCTACTCTGTACGCCGCATCTGACGAGGGTTCCAACATAAGCAAAGCACTTCGCGTCAACATCGGCAAAAGTTAGCTTTATCATCTCCTGGATATTGTTATAGCCATGGTTGCTTCCAGAAGTATCCTGCATCTGCCACATTCTCAATAACATCTGCAAGAGAACTTTCAATCCCTACAAGGATAGAAAGAATCTTCTTTTTGCAAATGACCTGACGGAAGACGATCTTATGCATATTCGAAGTGGTCGGCGAATACTAGATGATCTGAAGATCGTTGTCAACGGAGTGAGGGGATCTTCCCTTGGGATATCTCTGTCAAGAAAGCTACCGCTAGAGGTGGAAACGCGATGGCTTTCTAAGCTAAAGTCAGCAAGAGCTTACAAAGAATGCGCCGCTGAACTCTTCGGTCACAGAGATCGCCACAAGTTGCCCGAGGTTGTATTTTTTGTTTGTATTTCTGCATTGACATGAATAGTTAGCAGTATATTGTCAGGATGTCAAGCGTGCTCTGGACTCCCTCTACATGAAGCGCACCGAATTCGACGATGTGCTATGCATCTTGGAGCAGTTCGAAGAATACATCGAATTTTTTCAGGTTTGAAATTCCCATTTATTTTGAAATTGTATAAGTAAGCCTTATTTAGAGGGACGCAGCATTGCTGTGTGAGGTGTGGCCGAAGTGGCACGAACTACGAGAACGATTCCACACCCTCGTCACCACTTCCGATTCTGACCTCCTCTGCGCCCTTGGTAGAAGCGCATACAAGTGCATGCTGAGGAAGGAGGATGATGGAATCATTACGAAATTCCACCGGATGGCCACGCTCCTTCACCCGAAACGAAGGAAGCTTCGTCTCCTCGCCACTGACGATGAGCGGAAGAAAGTTGTTCGCGATTTAAAAGACCTCCTAAGAAATTCCTCCAATGTTCTTTCTCACTCGTCCCAGCCAAATGCTTCGAAGCGTCCCCGAACCGCTTACGATGATGATTCTGATTCTGAAAATGATTCCCTTTCCGAAATTGATACCTATTTGAACTCACATTTCACATTCATTGACTCTGCTGGGCAAGAACATGATGATCCCCTTGTGGCATGGCAAGCTCGTGCGTCTGATTTCCCCCAATTCTCACGACTTGTACTTCAGTTGTATGCCATTCCTGCGTCAACTGCTGTTGCAGAACGCTCATTCTCTGACCTCCGTAACCTCATCCATGAGAAACGTGAAAGTATTTCCCCGGAATCCGTCTTCAACTCTCTAATTATCCGTTCTCTCATGAATCTGTAGCAACATCGACTAATCAATCTAATCTCTTTTGGTCATTACATCCTGGTTATTATTTGTGTTGCAAATTGCTTGTAAAGCAGTGGAATAGGAATTTTTTATTATTGTTTCTGGCAGTAATAAATGATGCTAATAAAAGGAAGAATTAGAAGTAGGAGGAATCTGACATGTAAAAAAATCGGGCCGGAGCGGGCTGGAGCGGGCCGGCCCGGGCCGGCCGGGCCCAAAATTCCAGGGCCCTAAAACGGCGGGCCGGGCCGGGCCAAGATTTAGGGCCCGGAGGGACCGGGCCGGCCCAAAAAATTTGGGCCCGCGTGCACCTCTGGCCAGAAGATATCAGATTTGCTATTCGAATTAAAATGTCTCATTTAATATATTCAATATTCAAATTAAGATCTTGGATTTACCATTCAAATTTTGATCTCAGATTTGGTGTCTTTTCAAATTTGGATTTCGGATTTACGATCCAAATTTAAATTTCGGATTTACTATTCAAAATAGCAATTTTGGTTCTACTGTTAAATTATGATTTTGGATTTGCTGTTAAAATTAAGATGTCGGAATTACTATTCAAATTAAGTTTCCGATTTAGTATTCAAAATAAAATTTCGAGTTTACTATTCAGATTAAGATCTCAGATTTACTATGCATATTAATAGTTTGGATTTGCTATGCAAATTAAAATGTCATGCGTACTACCCAAATTAAGGTGTCGGATTTACTATTCATAAGATAAGAAAGAGGCTGTAATTTGAAAACGGTTTCCTATAAGGGCAATTAAAATAAATTTAATTGAATTAATTAAACAATACTTGACACACACACAGATTGGGTTGAACCTGCCGCTCGCCTGCTCGGTTCAGGAGCTGCAGAAGCTGATCGACGTCTTTGTCGGGAAGAACCGCGCGAGTGCTGGATCGGAATTTACGAACGAGGACAGTGGGAAGCAGCAGAAGACCGTCACTCTGGATGAGATCATGTACTACTTTTTCAGCATGGCCAGCAGACACAAATGACATATGAATGGAATAAATTAACATACATTTGTCTTTTTACGTATACGTATACGTAACATTTGTACGGTTTGCTGGAACATTTTTTTTATTTCATCATGCTTCCAGAGTATTCGATGGCCGGCCTCCTAAAGAGAAGCGCACTCTTCCGGCCGATCAGCACGCGCGCCTCTAAGTGATGCTCTCCTACGACAAGAAGCACATCATCACAGTGCGCGTCGAGGAGGAGCCGCTCATGGTGAGAGCACGATGGATTACTGTAGGCGCACTAAAATTTAAAATTGCAACAAAATTTAAATGGCTCTCGAAATAGAGAGTTATGGTGTCATTGAAAAATAGGAGCCTCTCCATCGCAAGGGAATTGAAAAACAGAACAAGCCCTGAGGATCAGGACCGTGTTTTCTCTACGAAAACCGAAAATGCGGTCCTCATTTTGAGGTTGATGTGGAGCAGCGCACGTTGCGCGTGGAGCTGCGTAGCCTCGACGGCAAGACGGTCGAGAAGGCGGCCGTCATTGCGCACACCAACGTCACCATGTGGCCGAGGGACTCGCTGCCACTCACATGGAACGCCATTCTGGCGAGAGAGATTTATGATCACATTGTTGTTGTGACATAGGTATATAAGACTACTTGTGACGCATACAAGTACTCTAGTTGTGACAAATACAGTACTTGTTGTGACATATATGTATGTACATGATAAATGTGAATTGTGACTTTGGGCGGCACAATCCAACCAATCATTTCCATTCCCTTATTCAGCCAGTGGTGAAGTACGAGATGGCGCGCTTCGAAAAGTTCGTCCCGACGATGAATCTCGATCGTTACCGGGTACACTCATCTCACGCAAACTCCTCTCACGTCTTTCCTCCTCCTCCTCCTTCTCTCTCTCTCTCTCTCTCTCTCTCTCCCTCTCTCTCTTCTCTCATTCTCGTCCTCCCTCTCTCACACGCATTCCGTTCATCTCCTATCCCTTACATCCCCACTCTTTACTAGCTCATTCCCTGTCTTTCTCTTTCACACTCTGTTGTGTAGATAGTAAACATCTACACGTATTGTACTAAGTGCATTTGGTTGTTATTAACTCATTGTAGTTTGTAGTTTGTATTGCCACGTTGGTGCTTCCTTATTGGTCCACGTGGCATTGTTAGAATATGAGCATATTAGCTTATGTGAGACTCGCATATATAAGTCCTAGCTAGCGAGCTCTCATCACTTCGCTCTCATCTTCTCGTCTTAAGCGGCGGTCTTCTATTATCTCTCTGATAAACCTCTCTCCCGCCTCGCCTCGCGTCTTCACACATTCTACTCTCTGTCCCTCTCGAGGACGGACACAACAATTGGCGATCAGGACTCAAGAGCTTCCGTGGCGGCCGATTCCTCTCTCTCTCGCTCTCTCTCTCGCCGGCCAGCCTCTCTCACGGTCGACTTCCTCTCTCGCGACGTCGCTCTCGTGTGGCTGTTCCTGTGCATCGACACGCTCTTCGGCCGCTCTTGCCAGCCTGCATTGCTGTGGCGCAGTGGTAGTGTGGAGCCCGGTGCGGAGTGGTGTGGTGCTGAGTGCGAGCTGGTGATCTACAGGCGGAGAAGGGGAGTAGTGTGAGGCACCGAGGAGAGAAGTAAGGTGGCAGTACAGCGTGGCCAGACCTGAGCTTGAGAGAGTTTCGGACTCTAAAAGCAAGACGGTAGCCCGTACTGAGAGTGTGCTCTAAGCAACTCTGTTCCACTAGAAGTGACGTGGCAGTGCAGAGTGGCAGAACCTGAGCTGAAGAGAGTTTCGGACTCTAACAGTGAGAAGGTAGCCCGTACTGAAAGTGTGCCCAGGCAACTTTGTCTCACTGAAGATGTCGGAGGATATGAAGGCGTTGCTGGAGTTGCTGAAGAAGCAACAGGAGGACAACGCTGAGCAGATGAGACAGCAACAACAGAGCCATGAAAGATTGGTGGAGCAGTTGCTGGAGAGACTGAAGAAGGATGACAGTCCCACGCAAGGTCAGAGCGACACGTCCAGGGCTGGACCGTCAATTGACGCGTTGGAGAAGAACATCCAGGTGTTTGAGTACGATCCGGAGGATGGATGTACGTTCAATGCATGGTACGAGAAGTACGAGGACATATTCGAGCGGGAAGCTGCGAATGTCTCTGAAGTGCAGAGGGTGCTCATGCTGATGCGGAAGATCAGTGTGAAAGTGGATGTCCAGTACAGGAATTCAATAGCTCCGAGGAAGGCTGCAGAATTCACCCTCCAGGAGACAGTGGAGAGGATGAAGAAGCTATTCGGAGATTACAAGACGGACTTCGAGAAGAGGTTGTCGTTGTTGATTCCACTAACTTAATCATCATGATCATTCCCCTTAGAACGTGGTGAATAAAAAGCATAATTCAAAACTGCGACCTTTTGATCTTACCTTTTTTGCTCATCTTTTGATACCACACTGATTGTGAGAATCTTTTAGGCAGCAGTTTTGCATGTTTCCGGATTTTCTCATCGTTGAAAATCAGTACATTCGACTAATTATGATCGGGTGGGAAAGGCACAGAGAGAATTAAGCTCTAGAATCCTAATGCGGAGACATGTTTGACTCTCTTTCCTCTCTCTTTCTCAATCTTTCCCTTTTTTTCGCTCTCTTTCTCTCTCTCTCTCTTTATCACTCTCTCTCTCTCTCTCTTTCTTTCTATCTCTCTCACCTCCGCTAACTAGCAAAGAGATCCGGCAGAAGAGAAAAGTTGCCTGTCTGATTTGGATATGCGTCCTCCGATTTCATGGTGAATGCTAATGAGCAAAGTAATACAAAATATCGAAATTACTTTCGGATTACACAGATGTATTAGCTTTAAAATCGAATTTTTTAAACACTTCTTAATACTGTTGTTGTTTAAATTGTATGCTCTGAAACGGTAGAAATGATTTAATGAACACCGCATTAACTTTATTTCACTTGGTCAATTTTATTTTCATAAATGTAAAAAGATAAATCGGATTTTAAAGCCTGGTCAAAGCTCTAACTGATTGTGAGATCACAACGTGCCATGATCAATGATCAATGATCAATGATCAAGATTTAAAGGAGCGTGATCACCGATGACGAATTTTTGGGTGAGATTTCAAATTGCCGCGCACACTCGTGTGTGCTTTTTTTTCCCATGCAGCGTTGTGCCTGAGGAATAGCATAAGACTTCCCGAGTCGAAGGGAGAACGCGCGGCAATTTGAACGTGAATAAAAAATTCGTCCTTCGGTGATCGCCCTCCTTTAACATTGTAGTAGATGGAAAGTGGGTCTCGGGGGGTTATTTGGAAGTATTCGGTAAGGTGGTCACTTCATGCTGCGCGGAAAGAGCGAACTGCTGCTGTTGTTGTTGCCAGTAGTGATTGGAGATCTGCTAATAAGAAACAGATTACAAAACTAATCCTTAGAGTATAAGACAGAGAGAGAGAGAGAGAAAAGTGAGAAAGAGACCTAGATAAAGTAAGAGTGAAAGAGTGAAAGAGAAAGAGAGAAAAGGGAAAGAGGGGAGACCAAGAAAGAGGGAGAGAGGCAGAGAGGCACAGAGAGAGAGAGAGAGCGAAAGAAAGCGAAAGCGATAGAAGACTGACAAGTTGGGATGGATCGCCATAGAATGAGGCAAAGTTAAATGGCGGCGGTGGTATCGAATACTGCTGGAGTTCCGAAGGTTGGTAGGGTCGATGCGGCAACATCCCCCCGGACGAGCCCGCGGATAACAGGCCGTACTGCTCTGATTGTGAGGCAGCAGCTGCAAGAGCAGTCAATAAAAATGGTTCATGATTTAAAAAAAAAAACTCAAGTTTGAATTCCCACCTTTTTGCCTGACACTAGGACTACAGATTTAGAGAGACAGATGCGACTGGAATGCTGATAGGAAAATTCTAATAGAGTGCGCTTATTTTTTTGGCTGCTTTAAAGTTCTTTCACTTTTGTTCTTGTCTTCCCTCGCAAAAAAAACATTGCACGGCTTTAAAGGAGTTATCAGGGGAATAATTAACCCTAAGTAATTTTTCTATATGAACATGTTCATCTTTGCGTAAAACGTGTATCCAGAAAGTATGAGCGATTTTCTTCCATTACATTCTGATTGTGAGCAATAATAATGTGAAAACTGGGGGGTAGAGAATTAGCTTCGGTAGGTCATAGCCGCCCTCCTATTTCACATGCTCTCTCGACCGAGCGACAGGCAACTTTATAAGCGCGCGCATTCAAACTCGTTCTCTTGCGCTACTGTATAATTACTCGCCGGATACTTCCTTTAAGACACTAATAGCATTTGCCAATAATTATGATAAACTAAATAAACTAGCAATTTATTGCATCATTGTATGTCGTCATCATGTCGGCGGGCGGTCGCGTCTCTCCTTTATCTGCGTACGTCTTTGCGATCTGCTTCTTATATCGAATGCGCTTGTTGCCGAACCAGTTAGATACCTTATTTTATCGAATTTTTCTATTACTCGCGGTTTTGGCGGCAAGGAAAAATTTTCAAACAGAAAAGTACCTGAGATACGGTAATGTTACAGGCACGCGCGAGCTCCTCCTTCGTCTCCTCGCTCGGATACGGATTCGCTATGTGCGCTTCAAAGTAGGCGTTGAGCACCTGTGGGAACAGGCTTACATGGCTTGTTGGAGCGTTGTTACGGCTGTGACGCGGGAAGCCCTTGGTTCGATTCCCGATACAGGCAAAAGCTTTTGCGGTAAATCTAACAAGTGGCAACCTCCGTGGACTTCTTGCAAAAGTTGCGTCGCTTTCGCCGATTATCTTGAAAACGTGACTTGAGCGCCATGACGGCTTGGCAGATCGCCTGCTTCAACTCCACCTTAACGTTGAATGAATTTGATTTCGAATTTGAATTTGAATTTGTTAAATTTAAAGAGAATTTATTTATACGAAAGTGAACAAAATGCACTCACTATAAGGTATTAATATCTACGTTTAAACCATTATACAATTAATTTGATCAACATAAAAAAGAATTTCATATTTTACTGGGAAAGAGAATAAAAATAAAAAGTTGCGAGAAAAAAAATAAGAAGAAACCTGGATGCGCGAAAACTTGCGCTGAATTCCGGCGGACATTCGGTCAATGTCAGAAGATGACACGGGCCGCAGCCAGCTCTGCTCGATGAGCAGTTGGCGGACTTGAGCCGTGAACTCAGCGCAGGACTGGAAAGGAGACATTTGTCTGCTATCCTCTCTCTTTCTCTCTCTCTCTCTCTCTCTTTCGCTGTCTCGCTCTCTATCTCTCTATTTTTCTATCTCTCTCTCTCTCTCTCCGTCTATCTCTCTACGTCTCTCTCTTTCTCTCTCTTTCTCTCTCTTTCTCTCTCTCTCTCTTAAAGCAGCTGAAAACTCACACTTAAATTCGCGCCTTTTTGATTGCCACAAGGACAAGAGGGTTCATGTGTGTTTAAGAGAGAAGTGGCTACAAGGGTCACGAAAATATTCAGAAGGATTACAGTTGAGTTTCGTGCTCCTTTAAATATATATTTTGAATTTAACACTATTTTTCCTATTTACCTTTTGCAGTAATATGTATCTCATTTCTGATAATCTAGAAGGAAATTAAATTGTTTTTGAGTTTGAAAAATGGAATAAAAAGACGAAATCCTTTTTCCGATGTACCCAATATAATAAGATATAAGATGACGAACGCTTTCATAAGTGCAAAGTTGCTTGTCGTAAAAGACGCGAATCTTGACGAGATGTGCCTTGTACTCGGAGTGATCGGAGGAGGAGGACGAAGAGGAAGCGACTGGCACTTCCGGTTTGCAGCACTATGAAGTGAGATCTTTACAAAGAACTTTGAAACTCTGACAAAAACGGAACAAATTGTCAAGTCGTCAGATCTTTACAAAGAAATTTGCAACTTTTACATAACTGGACAAGTGGTCAATTCAAGCCTAAATAAAAACCTAATATCTGAGTGAATAAATGCCTAAATAAATACCTAATGCCTAAATGAATAAATACCTAATACCTAAATTAATGCCCAGTAACTAAAGTGATAAATAATTAAATAGATAAATACCTAATATTTTAGTGAATAAATGCCTAAATAAATACCT
The DNA here is from genome assembly GCA_945643635.1 of Allodiplogaster sudhausi. NCBI lineage: Eukaryota > Metazoa > Nematoda > Chromadorea > Rhabditida > Diplogasteridae > Allodiplogaster > Allodiplogaster sudhausi. Next base: position 78,335 of record CALZFC010000270.1, read on the forward strand.
AATGCCTTAATGTGAATAATACAGTGTACCTGGCCTAATCCGGCAGCGATAACGACTTCCTCGGCAGCGAGCATGTTGTCCAGCAGAACGGTCTCCTTACTCTCCTGCTCGATCTCGGGCTCCCGCCTCAAGGCGAGGGAAAGGGCTCAAAAGAAGAAAATTAAACAAAAACAAACGATGGGGGGGCAATCACCGAAATTGTTTTTTTTATGTATTTATAATGCTGATTTCAAATAGCTGCCCCACGTGTCAATTTGCACTCTCTTTCTTTTCACTTTTTCCAACCAGTGAAATACCTAGCATACACAAAGAAGAGAATGGGAGAGTGCCTACTTAATGTGAAAGAAAAAAAGGGCGAAAAAAAATCTAAATAAGAAGAAGGACAAGATGTCGCATATCATGACAAATATCTTCAAAAAATTATTTTTAAAAGCTTCAAAAAATTATTCTTTATAAGTAAGTAGAATCGAGGACACATACCAGTCTTCTCCTTGACATTGCACAAGACGTCAAAGAGTGCCGGCCGCATCGGATGCTGCCTCAGGGCACTCTTACGCTCGCTCGTGTTGTCGTCGAGGGTGAGGAGAGAGATGCGAGCGAGGCGGTCGAGGAGAGGCAGCAGCGAGGAAGAGGAGGAGGGAGGAGAAGACGGAGAAGAAGACATCTAATATGGTAAGAGAGAGAGTCTATCTTAATTTACAAAACGATTAAATATTTAAAGGAGCTAAAAACTCAAAATATATGTACATATGTATGTATAAATAAATCTTCATTTATAAAACGATTTAATATTTTTTTCGCGTTTTTGCCTAAGACAAGGGCGAGCGAGCATTTGTGATTTACAGAGAGAACTGGCTAGAATGGCCATCATAATAGCAAGTATGTAGATGTTCCTTCAAATCATTCTTCATTAAACGATTTAAAATATTTATTGGAATTCAAAGCAAAAGAGAACGCTATTGCTAAACAATAGACACGTCGACTCTAATCATTCAAAAGGACTCGAACGATAGGGAGCCTTCTTTTAAGCATGATCGACATGCCAGACTACCTCATTCCCATTCTGTCTCTCTGTTTCTCTCTTCCTCTCTCTTTCTATCTGTTTCTCTTTCTCTCTCTCTCTCTCTCTCTCTCTCTCTCTCTCTCTCTTCTCTCTCGTTCTCGGTGTCTCTCTTTCAGAGAGTCAATAGAATGCGGATGAATGCTGTGCATTATTTTGGATTATTTCATCTACATTACTCATTCATTTTGGCAATGAACATGTTTATGCCGCGAGTGAATTCAGCGAGCAAATGACATAAATCAAAAGTAAGCAAAAAGAAAGATTTAGAGAGAGAGAAAGATAGAGGGAAAAAGAGAGAGTGAGAGAGCGAGTGAGAGAGAGAGGGAGAGAGAAGGGGGGGGGGAGAGAGAGAGTGGGAGAGAGAGAGAGGGAGAGAGAGTGAGAGATAAGGGCAAAAGTAGAAAATTTTTGTCATTTATATGTTGAGTCAGCGAACGAATCCTTTTCGTAGTAATAAAACAGTAAAGACACAAATAAACGGTGAGAAGAGAGCGAAATCGTAACAAGAGTGAGCCTTTCTTCCAGTCAGCTTCCTTCCTCTTTCACTGTATGCCGCGAGCACACGGGTGCATGCGAGGGGTCAAAGAGGCATCGATCCGACTGGAGAGAGGAAAGGGCAGAGAGAGAGAGAGAGAGAGAGAGAGAGAGAGAGAAATAGAGAGAGAGAGGAGATGTAGAGTAGAGAGAGAAAGAGAAAGAGATGGAGGGAGAGAGAAATAAAGAGATAGGGAGCGAAAGAGAAAGGAGGAGAGAGAGAGAGAGAGATTGAGAGGGAAGGATAGGGAGAGAGAGGGAAGAATAGAGAGAGGACGAGAGAGAGAGAGAGAAATAGAGAGAAATAGAGGGAGGGAGAGAGAGGAAGAGAGTGAAAGAGTACAAGCGATGGAGTGAGAGAGAGAAATATGGGGAGAGAATGAGATGAAATTAGAGTGAGAAAGAAAGAAAGAGAAATAATTGAATTTATGAAAAATGAATCGGTCCAAGAAAACAGTTCGCAATTGGGAATTCAATGAGACTTCAACCTAGGCTTTTTTTGAAAACTATTTTTTTTTTGAATGTGTGGTCGTATGCATATTGAAAGTTAATATAAAAATTTTATATATTGGATTTATCGAAATAAAATAAAATAATTTGACGGCAGTTGTTAAGGCAATTTACTGTCATTATACAGAGAAATCTTTTTGTGCACATATGTATATCAATTAGTAATCAAGCTAAGCTAGTTGGCAGAATTTCAGAAGAAAAGGAGAGAAAGGTAATAAAATTATACGGAAATTATATGAGCGCATAATAAAGAATGATAGAAATTGTGAAATGAATGACTGATTGGGCAAAGGAAGAGCGACGTTCTTGTCAATCTAGTTCTGTCAAGTCAAAGTGATATCTGGGCATGTTCGAGGAGGTGCGGAGATGAGAGGGGGAGGGGATAATATGCAGATGGGGCCTTATTAGAGAGAGAACGAGCGAGAGAGAGAGAGAGGAGAAAGAGGCTGAGAGACAGAGAGAGAGAGAGTGAGATCGAGAGAAAGAGAGAGAGAGAAAAATTAAGAGAGCAAGAAATAGCACACGATCTTTGGAGACGCCAGACAGTAATGGAGGATGACTTTGGCAAGGATAGCCGAGGTCAAGAGAAGCCAGAAAGATTGATTAGCTGACCTATTGGGGAGAGTAAGGGAAAGAGTGAGAGAGGAAGAGAGAGTGAAAGATAATGAGAGAGAAAGAGAGCGAGAGAGGCAAGGAGAGAATGAGAGAGAGTGAGAGAGAGAGAAAGGGAGAAAGAGGGAAAAGGGAGAGTGAGAGAGGGAGAGAAAGATAGGAAAGAGAGAGAGAGTGAGAGAGACAAAATGATGTTAGAGAAGAAGTGAACGAGCCGGGAACATATGCAAAGTATATAGCATAGCTCGCCTTTCCTAGCTTCTTGCCCTCTTGCCCGAATTTTCATATATATAAGATGCTAAAACAAGAATTTTTTGTTTGTTTTTTTCTGTCGAACCAGGTTTTGTAATATAGTTTATTTATTGTTATGCAGAAGATGCAAAGTGATGGCATAATAAAAATTTCATTTACTTGGTGCTTTTTTTTTCGAAACTTACGGCCATATGAGCGGTATTCTAAATGCCCGAAAAGCGGTCCATCTGTCAGTCACACATTATTTCGCCTTCTTCATGGACCGGTCACTGCGTAGTAGAATCGTCGGCTCTATTCTAGTGTAGGCGTCCCATGGGATTATAGGCGTCCCATGGAAAATAAAGCGTCCCATGGAAAAATTAGGCGTCCCATGAAATTATAGGCGTCCGACCGATTTATAGGCGTCTTATGGCAAGAAAAGGCGTCCCATGGAATTTAAGGCGTCCCATAGAATTTAAGGCGTCCCAATAAAATTTTTCATGGTATTGTATGCACTTTGAGGAAGTTCTTCTGTCACTTACCAGTTATCGGACGAATATAAATTTTTCGGACGCCCTAAAATTTATAGGACGCCTATATTTTTTTGGGACGCCTATATTTCCGATGGGACGCCTGTAAATCCTTCGGACGCCTATAAATATTTGGGACGCCTAGATTTTCTATTGGACGCCTTTATTTTCCATGTCCCATGGGACGCCTACACTAGAATAGAGCCGAATCGTCTGCCGTATAGCACAGCGAAACGTATATAAGAGGATCACAATGGGAGTAGAGGGAATTGGAAGGGAGATTGCGCGATCCAAGCAAGCAAAGAAGGAGAGAGAGAGAGTGAGAGAGATAAGGGAGAGAGAGAAAAACAGACAGATAAGAAAGAAAGAGAGATATAAGAGAGAGAGAGAGAAGACAGACAGATAAGAAAGAGGGAGCTCTTCTAAGAAAGTGAGAGAATGAGCGAGAGATAAAGAGAAAGATAAGAGAAAGAGAGAGAGCACTAGAGAAGCAGAGGAATCCAAAGCATGAGCGACTACTCCCTCCATTGTGTGCTGCGCGTGCGTGTGTTGGCAGGCTCCAGCTAGCTCTCTCTCTCTCTCTCTCTCTCTCTCTCTCTCTCTCTCTCTGTATCTCTCGCCGCCTCTCATCTCTTTTACTCTCTCTCTCTCTCTCTCTCTCTCTCTCGCTCCCCACTGTCATACTC
>CALZFC010000270.1:87500-102500 GCA_945643635.1 Allodiplogaster sudhausi
TTTTTCTCTATATTTCTCTCTCTCTCTCTTTCTTTCTTTCTTTCTTTCTTTCTTTATATCTCTCTATATTCTCTCTCTCTCTGTCTCTGTCCTCTCTTCCTCCCTATTTCTGTTTCTTTCTCTCTCTCCATGTTTCTCTCTCTCTCTCTCTGCCCTCTATTTATTCCTCTCTATTTCTCTATCGCTCCCTCTTTCTCCCTTTATTTTCCTCAATTCTCTACCTCTCTCTCCATATCTATGCATACATATGCTATATTCTTCGCCATTCTTCAACTTTACAACATCTTCCATTCTTTTATGCCTTGCAGTGGTGTCGCCTTGTTTCCACTTCCTTTCTTCTTCACTTCTCAACTAAAGTGGCCGAGTCACAATAAGCGGGCTTATTCGAGAATCTTTCACTGAAGTATATCGTCTGTCTTCTCTGCTATTTTTCTCTCTCCTTCTCTCTCTCTCTCTCACCCTCTCTCCGTCTCTCTCTTTCTCTTTCTCTTTCTCTCTCTCTCTCTCTCTCTCTCTCTCTCTCTCTCTCTCTCTCTCTCTCCCTCTTCTCGCAGCTGCACTTCCCAAAAGAAAAATTTCGAAAGTGCTATTACTCATTTTATTTTGCATGATTCGCTCTCTTTCTCTCTCTCTCTCTTTCTCCTTGTTTTCCCCCCATTCATCACTCATCGCCATACATGCCACTAGGCCTCGAGGGTGCATCACCTTTCTCTGCTTCTCTGAGCCTATCTCTCTCTCTCTCTCTCTCTCTCTCTCTCTCTCTCTCTCTTGTTCTCTCTCTGGCTCTCTATCTCTCTTTCTTTCGATCTCTCACTCTCTCTTTTTTTCTCTCACTCGCTCTCTTTCTCTCTCGATCTCTCTCTCTCTTTTCTCTCTCGCTCTCTTTCTCTCTCTCTCTCTCTCTCTCCCTCTCTCTCTCTCTCTCCAACCCATTTTTCAAGTGTCAGCCAAGCACTATTGTACTCTTGGGCAATAACCGTGCCGATCACTCATTCTCTGACTACTTTCCTATACTTATAGTCATCCTGTGTCTTTCTTCTTTCTTGGGCATATTGAACAGGCATTACGGCGACACATTCATAATTATGCAACTGCAAATGTCTGCCTGACCCATGAGCATTCAACTTTTCTCTCTATCTCTCTCTATCTCTCTCGCTCTCTCCCTCTCACTCTCTCACTCGCTCTCTCTCTCTCTCTCGCTCTCGCTCTCTCGCTCTCCTCTCTCTCTCACTCTCTCTCTCTCTCTATTGCGATTCCTCACAAACTACTATCTTATCTGTACTCCTTGTATTCTCATTCTTGCCCTCTACGTGTCTCCCTTATCTATTCATTCCCTGCGTACATCGATAACAAAAACTATCAATGTTTTTTTTTATCGGTCGTCTCAACGTTTCCTTTGTTTTCTTATATTTCTTCATTGGCCCTTGAAACAGGAGTAAAGAAAGATAATTTCTTTCCATTCCCACTGAAGTGCACATAAATTTGCTATATTCTAAAATCATTTTAAATAATCGTTGCCATATTAATTCGTCATTTTTATCATTCCCTGTACTGCCGCATACCGAAACGAGGACGAGCAGCTAGGAATGAGAGATTACAGCCGTGTAGTTAGTGTATTGGTTGACATTCGCGTAGGCTAAGCGAAGGGCCCTGGTTCGAATCCGCTGCTTATGATGTTTATTGAGCATATCACTGACTTCAACTGAGGACAAATCAGGACTCTGAAGCATGCCTTTTGCTTTGTTTTTCTTCTTCTCTGCCATCTCTCTCCCTCTTTCTCTCGCTCTTCTTTTTCTCTCTTTCTCTTCTCTCTCGCTATCTTTCTCAGCCCATTTCCGGCAATTTCATTTCTCATATTGTTGTTAGTTTGCTTTGCTCACCCGATGAACCATAAGAGAGAGAGAGAGAGTAAGAAAGAGAGAGAGAGAGAGAGAGAGAGCTTCAAACCAATTCTAAAAGTTGCATGAGAATGTCTATTGCGAAGGGAACATTGCATTGGTTTACGTGCGAGAAAGTTTATTAGCTTTTGACATGTATGTATTCCCTGCCGCGTTACCAAGTACATATTACCCACTTGATTCGCTTGAATCTCTTATACTGCTTCATGTGTCTCATATGAGTTTATATTCTCTAACTCTTTCTCTCTCTCTCATTCTCTCTCTCTCTCTCTCTCTCGTTCTCTCTCCCTCTCTCTCTCTCTCTCTCTCTCTCTCTCTCTCTCTCCTCATCCGCTCCTTATTACCGCGCTGTATCGAGCTCGTTGCCAGCGCGCAAGAACACACCTTTTTGTTGCAGGAGCGCAGGCGTTCACGGCGCTCGCCTTTCTCTGCTTCTCTCTCCATCCGAGTGCTCTCTCTCACTCTCTCTCTCTCTCTCTCTCGCTCTCACTCTCGCTCACTTTGAGGCACAGCGAAGACGTCAAGTGAGACGCTCTCGGAGGCGTATCAGAGAGAGAGACCCCTTCTGCGTGAGCTCTTAGACCCCTTCGCGAGCTCTTAGACCTCCTAAAGCTCTTAGACCCATCGAGCTCTTGGACCTCCAAAAGCTCTAAGACATCCTCCTAAAGCTCCTAGACCTCCTAAAGCTCTACGACCTCCTCCTTAGGCTCTTCGACCTCCTCCTTAAGCTCTTAGACCTCCAAGGCTCTTAGACCCTTCGAGCTCTTAGACCCCCTCGCGACCTAATTAGGACCTAATTAGGCCCCTCTTACACCCCCCGTGGATGGCGCCACCTCACCACAACATCACCTTCCTCTCGTGCGACACGGCCTTCGTGGACGCGCCACCCTACACGAGCGAAGACGAGAAGAGACGCGAGCAGCTGCAGCTTCAGCAGCAGCAACAGCAACAGGCGCACAAGATCAAGTTCACGCAAGGTGAGAGAGATCAATGTTCAAAGATCACAGATCAATGTTTAACATATTATCATTTTTATTGTTCTGTTTTTATACTATTACCTTTTTTAACTTCCAATTTTTTTAACCAAACTTTTTTTTAATTACTTTTTTTTTACATATTGTTCTTTCCATTGAAGCAGCGATTGTTTAAAGGAACTGTCCAAGGAGTTTAGTGGCTGAGATTATGACAAAATACTGTTTTTCATCATCTTTTTAAAAGTTTTTTTTTGCGGTTTGTAAACATAACAGTAGCATCATAACAAACAAGAATTTTTGTGTATTTTTCTCTCTACCTCTTTGCTCTTCCCTCGAATCTCTAGCGTGGCCTGCCTTGTTGCACTTAATTATGACCTTCTTGGGGAGAAAAATGGCAAGGAGAGATGACGTTATTCCTTTAATCCTCCCGTACAGCGGGATGATTTAAGGAGTGACGCCAAAGGCTCCCTTCAGGATACAATTATAGTTTTCCTAGCGATGTTTTTAGTTGGGTCCGATAATGTTAGAAAAAGAAATACACAACATTGTTATCTCAATGGACAGTTCCTTTAAAAAATGGGAAAATTCCAAAAAAAAAAAATTTTTTTCTAAAATATATCATTTATTGAGTCTCTCTTGTTTCAGCTGCTCTCAGTACAGTCTTTTGTTTTTCTTTTCCCAATGTCTGTCTCTGTCTCTCTCTCTCTCCATGTAGCGGACGCTGTCGCATTTAAAACCAAAACTTTTAATCATCAGCGGAGTCTTTCCAATCTCTCCCTCTCTCTCCCCCCTCAGTCGCTTTCTCTCCCTTTCTCCCCCTCTCTCTCCCCTTCTCCCCCTCTCCCCCCCCCCCTCTCTCTCTCTCCCTCTCTCGCCCTCTCTCTCTCCCCTCTCTCCTTCTCTCTCTCTCTCTCTCTCACACTCTCTAGCTGACTCCCTTTCAGTCTTCCCCCTTTCGCTCTCATCATTTTGCTCTCTTATACTGTTTGCTACTCAGTCGTACATATCCACCTGTAAAATATGTTCGCAGAATTCGAATCATAACCACTCTTTACCTTCTCTATCACACCTCTTCTATGCTCGCTGTTCTCTGGGTTCCTACTGATAATCATACCTTTCCTGTATGTTGCAGTGTTCGTCAACTGTGCTATTATTCGTCCATCTTTCTCTGTCTCTCTTTTTCTCTCTCTTTCTCTCTTTCTCTCACTCTCTCGTTTTCGGTTTATCAATCTCCCTATTATACAAACGTTATTTACTCCTTTCCATTACTCTTCATTGCATGCCTTCCTACTCTCATTGTCAGCTAAATCTGACCCTCTCTTTGCTCCATCTCTCTCTCTCTCCTTCTCTCTATCTCTCTTTCTCCCTCTCTCTCTCCCTCCTCTCTCTCTCCCTCTCTCTCTCCTTCTCCCTCTCCCTCTCCCACCCTCCCTCTCTCTCACTCTCTCTCTCTCTCTCTCTCTCTCTCTCTTTCTCTCCCTCTTTCTCTCTCCAGCCACGACGGCCACCCTTCCGACATTGTCCGAGCACTTCCGGACGGACTGCTTCGTGCCGGTGCAACGAATGAGTCCGCCGCGTGCGCCATGTCCACTCTGTCGCATCGGCGTGCATACAGGTGGGTGAGGCAGATTGGCGGGAAATTCAAATTGATTTAAAAATTAATTGGCGGGAAATTCAAATTGATTTAAACATTAATTGGCGGGAAATTCACATTGATTTAAAAATTAATTAACGGGAGATTCAAAAGTTCACCAACCTATTTGTTTTATATTAAAAAAAACGTACTTCAAATCCTATTTAACTACTACCCTTTTAGCTGCCGTCTTAACAGACGCTATAATTTGTGACATTTTTGTAGAGGCATATACATCTCCGGCGCAGGTAAATATTTATTTCCATTTTCTCAGTATTCCCCGTACCGCAGCAGCTGAGAAATCATCAGCCTTTCTCTAGTCTAGAACATCTGCTATTTGGAAGCGCTTTAGAAAAGTGGCACTGTCATTTACTTGGAACTGCCCAGTAAAGTTGAGTTATGGTTTATAAACAAAACAATTCTATGTAGCTTTATAAATCAGTAATACTGCATTAATATTTGAATAGAAAAATCGATATATGCTCTCAACACTGATAATTATGACTCGACGCAAGTCTTTTCTTTTCCTTCTTCTACAATTGCCAGCATTGCTAAATTCGCATGACTAGGTCCGTGTGCCCAATTTGTGCATGTTTTCATGATTTCTCTTTCTCTCTCTCTTTCTATCACTCTCTCTCTCTCAACCTCTATCTCTTGCTTTATCTGACTCTTTTCCCCTTCCTATATCGCTCTCTCGCTCTCTCTCTCTCTCTTTCTCTCTCTCTCTTTCTTCACTATCGTCATCGACAGTTCGAATTGTACGATTAGGGATACAATAATCGCTCTCATCGATGCGCGACATAATCCGGCGATTGTTTTTTTTTCCGCGGAGGAAAAGTATCCCCTCTCTCTCTCTCTCTTTCTCTCTTAATCTCTCCCTTTCTATCTTTTTCTCTGTCTCTCTCTTTCTCTCTTGTCTCTCTCGCCTATGCGAGAACTCACTGTGAGATTCTTTCTGTATGTCAGTCTTACTATCACATGGACAGGGGAGTAATAGAGGGACAGGCGTAGGCTATTAAAATGTTTACGCGAAATGTGTTCAGCTGTCCTTCAAGAACATATATGGAAATAAATTGAGAAATGGTCGAGAGAAAGAGATAGAGAAAAGGAAAGAGAGTGAAAAGAAAGAAAGAGAGAGAGAAAGTGAGTGAGAGAAAGAGAAATCGAGAGAGAGAAGAGAGGTAAAGAGAAAGATAGAAAAAGAGAGAGAGAGAGAAAGAAAGATGGAAAAAGAGAGAGGCTCATCTTTCTCTTTTCGAACATCTCGCTTATGGCTGGCTGTTCATACGCGTCTACATCCATACTATGTTCATACGCGTCAACATCCATACTATGCTGATTCACGCCGACGCCGATTTTATCTGAATCTCTGAATCTCTCTATCGCTCTCTCTCTCTGTCCTTCTCTTCCTCTCTCAATCTCTCTCCTGCTCTCTCTCTGTCTCTCTCTGTCTCTCTCTCAACTTCTCTGTCTCCTTCTGTCTCTCGTTTCTCTCTCTCTCTCTTTCTCTCTCTCTCTCTCTCTCTCTCTCTCTCTCTCTCTCTTACTCTCTCCTTCCACCATTCCTTCCTTCTTCTCCAATAACATGAATCGGCGAGCGTCTTCGTTTTGGAAGCGTCATGATGCTCTGTGCAACATAAGAAGCCGGCATGTAGACATTAGACGAGAGATCAAGGGAACAGAAGAGAGAACAGACATATGGAGAAATCAGAGAGAGAAAGCGAGCAGAGAGAAAGAGAGAGAGAGAGAGAGAGAGAGAGTAGAGAGAAAGAGAACAGGAGAGAGAGGAAGATCAGAGAGAAGGAAGAATGGAAAATAAGAAACAGAAAAATAGTAGGTGAAAGGGAGAGAGCGCTAGAGAAAAATACAAAACACCAAACGATGCCATCATCCTATTGAAGAAACAGCATTGCTTTTCGGGGACGTGGAAGAAGTGGAACGAAGAGCGCGTTCCTTCTTTGTTACGAAAGACGCAGAGGAGACAAAAAAGCATATCGGAGATTCTTATGTTTCCCAACTAAAATTTTCTCTTTAAAAGCATTAATGAATTACTGATTACTAAAGAAAACGAAATACGAACACTTTACTAGGAATCAGTTCAGTAAAAAGAATGTTTTAAAAAAATTAATCAGTAATTGTTATTGAAAAAAAGAAAAAACCTAACTTCGTGGTCGGTAGTTATACAGTTGTTTATAGCTTGTGTGCTAGTAAATTATTAGCAGAGTATTTATTATTCACACTCTAAGAAGTGAACAAAATAAATCGCGACTGCAATCTTGAGCGAACATGAAAAGTTTGAGAAAATGTCTACATATATAGCCTGTCTATATACATATGTTATGCATTCGTATTTGATACATAGCCCCTAGAACTGGGTGGCTGTTTTTTTATTGCGATCGGGCATATGTTAGGTCTAGAGCGAAGAGACGTTTTGCATGCACGCCCTGGCCACAGTTTGTCAAGCCTTTCTTTCATTTTGCACCTTTCTCACCGCTTCTCTCTGCTGAAGGAAAATAACGAAATACAAAAAATGTTTTTTTTTGTAATAGGAAGAAAAATGTCTATAAATACATCGATCTTTCTCGATGCGCTTTGCTACACGGTTGTAGATGTACATATGAAGACAAATAATTTGACCATTAAAAAGGTTTATTTAAAAAAATCAGTGATGAATAATTCGATATACATATGTATGTATAACCTTAAAATTCAATCAATAATTCAAAATATACATATCTTTAAAATTCAATCAATAATTCTAAATATACATAACTTTAAAATTCCATGTGTCAATAAGTCCGACATGCAAACATACGCAACTTTATTAAAACTCCTAGTCAATAATTTTGATCTACAAATCAGTCAATAATTTTGATCTATGAATGAGTCAATATAATTCTGATCTACTAATAAGTCAATAATTCGATCTACGAATCAATAAATAATTTTGATCTGGAATCAGTCAATAATTCTGATCTACAAATCAGTCAATAATTTTGATCTACGAATCAGTCAATAATTTTGATCTACGAATCAGTCAATAATTTTGATCTACAAATCAGTCAATATAAATCTTATGATCTACTACAGCTTCCCTGCTCGGCAGCAGTCTCTTCGTCGCGATGGTGCTGCTCGTGACGGCGCTCTCCATCGTCTTCATCGTGCACTCGGGGCCGGGGCCGAGCACTAGCGACAGTGGCCGCATTATCTGTCAGTCTCTCTCTCTCTCTCTCTCTTTCTCTCTTTCCCTCTCTCTCTTTCTCTCTCTCTCTGTCTCTCTAACTCTATCTCTCTTTTTCTCTCTAATTCTGTCTCTCTCTCTCTCATTCTCTGTCGCTCTCTCTCACAATCACGCCTTTACTACAAAAAAACTTTAAGTATACCAATAGTTTTTTTTTCATATCAAATAGACTTCTGTGAAATTGCTACAGTATCCTGTTTAATCATTTTTTTCTTAGTGTGCGTATATATGTACATATGTGTGTACTTTCTCATTCAATCGCATATTAATTCTACAATGTACCATAATAAATTTGATTTATTCATCCAGTATTCATCCATGGTAGTCTGTCCAATAGCGGCATTCCCCTTTCTTTCTCTACCGTGTCCGGGTCTACCTACAGTATCCCCTCTCTTCTGTTACAGTAACCCTCCTCCTCCCTTACTACAATCTACCGTACCCTTCTTCTTATTACAGTAATCGCGTCCGTCGTTTGTGTCGTGTTGATTGGTGTCGCCGCTCTCTTCATGTGGGGAGTGCTGTCGGCGAGGCATCGACTCATGATTCCGTTTCTATTCTTCGCCATCGTTATCTTCTTCGGTGTCGTCGGTTAGAGAGAGAGAGAGAGAGAGAGAGAGAGAGAGAAGAATTGAGAGAGTGTGGGAGAAAACTAGAGAGAGCAAGAATGAGAGAAAAGAGAGAGAGAGAGAGAGAGAGAGAGAGAGAGAGAGAAATTGAGAGAGAGTGAGGGAGCTAGAGAGAGAGAAAAAATGAGAGAAAGGGGAGAGATAGAGGTAGGATGAGTGAAAAAGCGATTGATAGAGAGGAATTGAGAGAGTACGAAGAAAGCGATGTAGAGATATATACATAGAAAAGAAAGAGAGACAGAGAGATGATAAATCGAATTGTAAAAAAAGATTTCTTTCTTATGCCAGGGGTCGTTGCGGTGCTCCTCTTGACAATAGAGACGAGCACGTGGAAGAACAGTGGAATCATTGCACAGGAGGTTCTTGTCAGGTACGAAAACAACGTTTTTTTTCTTCTGATTTCTCAGTCAATTTCCCAGTCTATTTCATTCAATTTTTTTTAAATTTTCTTTTGCTTTGAAAGAAAGTGTCTTAAAATGATCTTTGGTAAATAATCGAATTTTACATGTTAAATCAACTTTTTTTATGATATGTTTTTTTTAAACATTATTAAATTATATAAAATTTATTTTAATTATGTATATAATTAATTTTAATCTTTAAAATAATTCATACAAATTTACAAAATATTATTTAGCAAAAAATACGTCTATGTTTATTTAGAATCATCCCGGCTGTCATCAGCGTATTCCAGGCGTACTTTATCTTCTGCTACGTTCGCACGTTCATTTTCTTCCGCCGACAACGTCATGAAAGTAGCTAAGACATGTTTGCAGCAACCTACAATTGCCACCTTTTGCACACTTCACCCTAGGCTTAGCCGACGTTCAACAGGTCGCAAATGCGAAGACAACAAAAAAAGATTTATTTTTTTTTTAAGTTTGCACCGTCATGTATGCATGCATACAGAACAAATTCCTTGCTGAACTTATTGCTTTCCAATTACATTCACTTTTATCGTTCGATTCCTTGATGAGAATGTGCATTCCACTTGTACATATATATACATTTATACATTATGTATATACATTACTGCGTAGCACATCATTTTGTTCAGTTTTTTTTTGGCAAGTCGCCAAGTACATAGCTGCGAATTTAGCCCCGTCTGATAGGAGAAAAGAGTTTTTACTCTCTTTTTTTCATTTTCTTCTTCTACTTCATCCTCTTTTTCTTCTCCTCAACGAATGCACAATTCCATTTATCATATATAACAATTATGTTTAATTTTTTTTTATCCATGTTATTCAGTAATTAAATTCAGTAATTAATTGACTGACTAGCGATGATTTACTGGCCTTTTTGACCAGTTTATCGACACATTCAAGCTTCATCGCTACCTGGATGAACAAGAAGAAATCTTCCACAATTTTTGCCAACTTGTTTTTCTTCGTTTATATTTTAATGTTCTTTCCCGGTTATCATTCATTCCTTGCGATTGACAAATGTGATATATTTGCCACTTTATGCATGCCCGAGAAGGTTTTTTTGCGGGTGATCCTTAATTTTGAATCCCGGCTAGCGCAAGATACAATTTAGCTTACATTAGAGTTTTTAGTAATTAAAAAAACCATGTAATTATAATCGAGGTAATTATGTAATTATGCCCATTTTTAAAAACTTTCTTCAGCTTCTCATTTCATGGATAACAACATGTCTTCGTGTCTGTATATAGTAAAATGCCTATTTTTCTTCTTTGTACGCAGAGAATATAGCAACGTTGAGAAAGTATCGCTAAACAAAACAATCTAGTTATACATACATACCTTTCCGGTGGAACTCTAGCTAGTTAGGCTCAGATGTCTGTGTACATTATATATAGTTACGAAGAATTATGTATAATAAATTTATTCTTCCATTTGGCGATACTTTCTCACAAAACGCTCTTTATTCTTTGTGTACATTTTAAATTTCTTTAAATTATTATAATTATCATTATTATCTACCTACGCAGTGAGAGACGTGTGTTTTTTTTTCGTCACGGTCTTTGGTGCCTTTTTGCAAAATGCTTCATTTTCATTGTGTCCACTTGCTGATTTTGGTCGCTTGGGTTGTTCTGTAATAAAGAGCTACTATGAACATTATCTAATCTTACAAAGTAAATGATATGAATTGTGTAGAATTAATTATTAATTTGATACATCAAATATAACAGTGCTTTATGTGCTCGTGTAAGAGATTCATAACAAGCTTACATTGAGCAATATAATCCTCATTTTTGTCTTCAATCTGTATTCACTCCTACGGACCGTAAAATATCTTTTTCGAAAGACTAAAATTATATAATGGAATCTAATTTGGTTTTTTTTCCAAATTAAACCAATGGGTAGCAAATCTGCAAAAGGATGGTCAACAATCGAGATAATCGCTCTAATAATTAGCCAAAGCTCCGTTGCAATCAGTCAGAGTGTCTTCTAATCTCTCTCTTTCTCTCCCTCTCTCTTTTACTCTCTCCTTCCCTCTCTCTCTCTTCTCTATCTCACTCTCTCTCTCTCTTCTCTCTCTCTGCTCTTTCTCTGACTTCTTTTATCCTCTCGTACCTCCACTATTTCCTTGTCCGACTATTTATGTACACCTCCATGCCATTTCCAGCCTCAATGACGCCCATGAGTAATTTTGCAGACTTTCTAAATTAAAGGGAATTGCTGCCGCAAGCAAAAATTTCCACTAAATACATCGAAAAAATAGCAGATAGAAAATGAAAAGTAGCAGTAAAGAGTGATTATCAGTGAGAACGTAGAGAAAAATTATTTATGATTAAAAATAATTTTTTCAATTTTATCATTCCGGATTTCCTAGCAATAAAATGTAGCCAAAAATATCCCTTCATGACTTTAGCCACATATGTATGTATGAACATGGGCGCATATACATATACCATTGATCATTGTGCATTACGTTATCTTCGATCACAATGTCGTCGTGATGGAGAGAGTGAGAATTAGAGAATAGAGAGAGAGAGAGAGAGAAGTGAGAGAGAGAATGAGCGAGAGAGAGGGTGACAGACTGAGAGACAGAAATATTGTGGTTTTGGCTTTTGCTCCCACTCGAGGAGTACTCTCGGAAGTGCCCACACACTCGTGGATGTCTCTTCCTCTCTCTCTCTCCTTCTCTCTCGTTCTCTGTCTGTCTCCCTCTCTCTCTCTCTCTTTCTCTCTCTTAGTTCTCTCTCTCTCTCTCTTTCTCCCTCTCTCCATAAGGACATCAGAACCATTCAGGAAGCCGACCACCCACCGGTCTTTTTTCTGGCCGCCTACCTTGTTTGACTTGTGATGATGATGGCATCCACGACGTCTTCTCATCGTTTGCGTATTTGAGCGAGAGTTCATAGGTAGGAGAAAGAGAAAGAGGAAGAGAGATAGAATGGAAAAAGAGAGCGAGAGAGAGAGAGAGAAAGAGAGAGAGAGATAGAATGGAAAAAGAGAGCGAGAGAGAGAGAGAGAGAAAGAGCGAAAGAGAGAGAGAGAGAGAGAGACAGACAGAGAGAGAGAGAGAAAAGGAGAAGAAGCGATATAGAGCTGACGTATATGGAGATGACTCACGGATAAAGTGATGATAAACAAAAATAAACAAATTCAGTGACAAATTCTGACTTCTTGCGGGCAATGTTCATCAATATAAGAAAATATGCAAGTTCAAGATAATTTATAAATAGCAATGATTGGCGTCAATGTATAACACATCTCGCAACGCGTGTGATAATTAATCTTGACAAAACAGACCTGACAGTTTGGCCAAGTAAAAAGAAATTATTTATTTAAGAAGAAATTTTTTTCTTGACAATTTTTCCTATCACCAAATTTTTCCTAAAAACAGTAGTGGAATGTTCCTGATTTAAGGACACAATTTTCCCCGCCTACCTACCTATGAATATTGGAAGAAGAAGCAAATTTTTTATGTTGGCACCTGCATATTTATATTTTTGTTGTTGTAGTTGTTGACATCATATGCACCAACACCAGGAGCTCTCTTACCATAGCTGCCTCGAGATATCCAATTCAAATTACTTGAAATGTGCTTGAACGATTATATCTTTATATCACACTTGTGCTCCGTGTGTCGCTTCTTTGTGAGGCTATGGATGACAATGAGAAGAGAGATCTATGAAATGTGAGTGTATCCGGGCGAGGCAGCGCCGTCGGGGTATCCGCGCGTGAGCCGGCCAAGTGATATCTCCAGTTACCTCCTCGATGCCTTCCAATTCGCCCAAATGGCACTACCATTCCGTAATGCCGATGAAGTGGTGGTCCTCAATGAGCCCCCTTCGATTCGACCACTTTCCAACCCTCCCCCTCCCCTCGTCTACCACTTCTGCCCGCCCACTCAACGTCTCACTTACTCGAGTAACCATGGCCCTTGTGTAATTCAATAAAATATGGAGATATTCTCTGAAATCGTTGTGCGACGCCATAAGCCATAATGAGAATTGGACCTAGGGAGTGGAGGGTGAGAGAGAAAGAAGAAAAAGAAAGAAAAAAGGAATTAAACCTAACTGCATCGAAATTAGCGATTGCCTTTGTGTCGAGTACGACATAATGGCTACGCACCAATATCTTTGTATTTTCTCTCTTTCTCTGTCTCTCCATTTCTCTATCTCTCTCTTTCTCTCTCTCTCTTTCTCTCCGCTCTCTCTCTCTTTCTCTCTCTTTCTCTGTCCTCTCTCTCTCTCTCTCTCTCTCTGCCCTCCCTCTCTCTCTCTCTCCCCACTCACCCTCCCTAAATGAGTTGTTTCCTTTCCAGAGTATGTGCAATATGTATACATACTTTCGCTCACCATCTGTACCCGGAGATAAAAATGGAGGATGAGCCTGGCAAAGAGAAAGAAGAGAAAGAATCGAGGGAAAAGAGTGAGATAGAGTGAGTGAGTATAGAGAGAGAGAGAGAGAGAGAGAGAGAGAGAGTTGAGAGAGTAGAGAAAGAGAGCGAGAGAGAGAGAGAGAAAGAGAGCGAGAGAGAGAAAGAGAGGAAAAAAGGCATTAAAGAGAAGAAGCCTAATGCCCATCAAGCGTTGTGCTCAACAAAGAGAGTACTATGAGATTAGCCGGAGACGCTTGCATACTCCACCCCTGATCATTGTTGTTATACTCCTTACCTTTCTCTCTCTCTCTCTCTCTCTCTCTCTCTTTCTCTCTCTCTCTCTCTCTTTCTATCTCCTCTCTCTCACAGAGAGAGAGAGAGAGAAAGAGTTGTTACTCTTGGTATGTATGTCTCGAGTAAAAACCCACACATAGCATCATTCCAGCAGAAAATGAGAGGCACACTTCCAAAAAAGTGGGCGGAGCTAATAAGCCTTCTAGAAAGTGAAGTGGGCGTGGCCTGTGTGAGAGGCGAGAATGTGGGCGAAGAAGAAACTGTGTTTAGCCCCATAAAAGAAAAATGAACCGCCTCGGGGCACACATTTCGTGCATTCTTCTACTGTTATAGTGCTCTTGGATGGTTGTTTCTTTATTTCTCTCTGATTGACTTACCGCTTATTGCTACAATTAGTGAGTGAAATGGATTTACAAAAAAAAAATTCCTTTTTTTTCTTTTCTAATTTACTTATGCATATTCATATGTATCTATATTTATTGTGGTTACAAAACTTTATGAGTTTTAAAATTTTTTTTTTAATATTATAAACGTGTTAAGAATGAGATAACTGTAGTATGCACCACTCGTGCCATCAAAGAGAAGAGCATGGAATGGAGGCTTCGCTCTTTCCCTTTGACACGTGTCTCCGTGTCGCACAGTCATTGACAATAAGGCTCGATATTACCCCCCCCCTCCCCTACCCCTTCCGACCTGTTAATGTGGAAATAACGCCGGCTAACGACGCTGTTACGCGTAGAGAAATCACTATCGCTCTCACTCTTTCTCTTTCTTTCCCTCTCTCGCTATTGCTCTCTCTCTCTCACTATCTCACTCTCTCTCGCTCTTCTCACTCTCAATATCTCACTCGCTCTCCCTCCCCCTCTCTCTCTCGCTCTTCTCCCTCCCTCTCTCGTTCTCGCTCTCCCTGTCTCTCTCTCACTCTTTCCCTTATTCTCTTACCTTACCCTCTCTCTCTCTCTCACCATGCCATTTTGTAAGCATTACTTTTTCTCGTCTACGACAACAAGTATTTGCTCTAAAGGCGATCCTCAGTTGGCGTCGTGATTTAAAAGTCTAAAAAGTAAAAAAAAAGCCATACATTTAAAAGTCTAAAAAGTAAAAAAAGCCATATTAGCTATTTGTTTTTCTTTACCTTTATTGTCTCAAAATAGCGAAGAAATACTAGATCTTTTTTCTTCAAGTGAACCTTTCTAAAGAAAAATATATGTTAATGTTGCAATGTACTTGCGTCTAATTGTAAGACGCCGCAAACTAGACTCTAAAACGCCCTTTGGTCAGCGAAAACCCTATTACCATTAGGACGCATAATGTTCCGTGACGAATGGCATGGGAGGGCAAGGCTGCTGTTAAAGGAGACCATAAGGGACAAAACTCCTACCACGAAGTCCCTGACAGATTCGCATTAAGTACGGTGTAAAGAATCCACAGAAAGGTGAATTTTTCTTTATGTTACTATATACAAATGTTTGCCATAACTTCTTGTACTTTGGAAATTGGTAAACTGTTTCTTCGTCATTTTTAATGCCTGAGAAATATA
>CALZFC010000270.1:105000-120000 GCA_945643635.1 Allodiplogaster sudhausi
CAGAGAGGATGGGAGGTGAGCAAAGTTGAAAAGGGGTGACGTGTCATTCACGAGGTGGTTCCGGATGACAAGTAGCACTGCCGCTTAGTGCGAATTACTTGTAATTAGCGTAGAAATTTGCTTATATTTATTTATGCAAATTTATGCAAATTTGCACGTAATTTTATTTCGCATTCGCTCACGTTCTCTTTTTATTTTGACAAAACTGAAGGGTACTGTAGCAATTACTAAGAGGCTTGTTTTTGTTGTTGTCTATTTGAGATCTGTTCATTGACATACATACATATTACATTAACAGTTTCTTTGAATGCCATTCTTGCTTGACGTAGAACTCTTTCTTTGGCCTGTTTTTGTGAATTTTCTTGTTTTCGAGGCACCTATAGACGATGATTATTTGTTCAAATATTAGAAGAATAAAAAAAGAAATGGCTAATGTGAAAACAGACAGTGAGATAAAATATGCGAGAGATGAGAGAAATGAGAGGATGAGAGGGAGAGAGAGAGAGAAAGAAAACATTGAGAAAGTGAGAGAGAGAGAAAGAGAGAGAGAGAGAGAGAGAGAGAGAGAGAGAAAGAAAGAAATATTAATGAGTTTGTGATTGATGAGACTGTGAGAGAATCGGATGGCTAACGGGTGAACAAGCCGTAATTTCGGTGGCCGATTTCCTCAATGCCGATTCTGTCTACGTGGATGTTGTTAGAGAATGCCAGAAAAGGGCGTCTTGGTCTACGATTTACCGGGCAGTTAGAAAGGAAAGAGAAAGAGAGATAGAGAGAGAGAGAGAGAACGGGAGAGGGAAAGAGAGAAGGAGAGAGAGGGATCTCAAGAGAGAGAGAGAGAGAGAGAGAGAGAGAGAGAGAGAGATAAAGGATTAAATCCGCTCTTAAAGTTTGAATGGGTTTCTTTTATGAGCAACTAGACAAACTTCTTTGCAACAATTCTCTATATTCAAAAATAAAACGAACTTTTTTCGTCTGATTTTTGATAGCATTTTCTGCGCAACAAACTGTTGACTCAAAATGTTGACTCGAAGTGCTGGATGACATAACTTTCGCACACATTTTGGTGTGCAGCTCCCGCTAGTGTTGTTGACGAGACGGCTCAAATTAATCTCACTTCGATTCGGGGGCAGATAGACACTACACGGCTATGTGGCGAAATTAGCGGCCTGAAGGGATGGCACGGAGAGGGAGAGAGAGAGGGAGAGAGAGAGAAGGAGAGGGATGGAGAAATAGAGAGAGGGACAGAGAGAGCGAGATAGGAAGAAGCAGAGAAAGGGAGAGAGACAGAGAGAGAGAGAGAAGACAGAGACAGGGAGAGAGAGAGAGAGAGATAGAAACAGAGAAGGGGAGGGGGAGAAGTAAGAGACGGAAGTTTTGCTAGCTCTCATGTGTCAAAGAGCAATAGTAGTTAAAATGTGCTTGGTTACTCGTCTTCCTAATAGGAAGCTTTTACAATTTCACTTTGTTTGTCGCAAAACATCTCTTTCGTCTCCGTGCAATAATCGAAGATATTTATCTTCGAGTGTAGTTTCTCTTTTTTTTGTTGCTAAATCAGCAAGCGACAAATATTTATATATGTATGATATTTGCACTTTCATAATTTGTCTGCACTTTCAATTACATTTTCTGCCCGGTCGGCACATCAACTTTTTAAGGATAATGTAACTCTACATGTAATCTCTCTCTCTCTCTCTCTCTCTCTCTCTCTCTGTCTCTTTCTCTGTCTCCCGCTCTCTCTCTTTCTCCTCTATCTCTCTCTCTCTCACTCTCTCTCTCTCTCTCTACTTTCGACATTTTCGTGTATAGACAACTTGTACAAAATGTAGGGTGCGCAAATACATTCTACACATATAGGACATTTAGAGAAATAAGCGAGATTCTTTCTATATATGCTTCTCTAGAAATGAATGATGGAGCTTCTGTGATGTTATGAAAATCTTTGGTTATCCAAAGTGTTTGAATTATATGAATGAGTAACAAAAGAATCTTCTTCTTCTTCTTCTGCGTCAATGCCCATTTTTTGCTGCTGCTTCTATGAATGATTCTTGGAAGTTGCATTTCTCTCGCTCTCTCTATTTCTTTCTCTCTCTCTCTCTCTCTCTCTCTCTCTCTCTCTTTCTCTCTCTCCCCCTCTCTCTCACCCTCCCTCTCTCCCTCTCTCCCTCTCTCCCTCCCACCCTCTCTCTTTCTCTCCTTCTCTCCCTCCCTCTCTCTCGCTCTCTCTCTCTCCCTCCCACCCTCTCTCTTTCTCTCCTTCTCTCCCTCCCTCATTCTCTCTCTCTCTCTCGCTCTCTCTCTCTGTCTCTGCCTCTCTACCTCTCCCTCTCTCTCTCTCTCTCTCTCTCTCTCTTTTGCTCCTTTCACCGTCATCTCATCTCCGCTATAGTCAACAGAACACACGTGGAGTGCGTACATGCATTCTACGAAAAATTATTATCACCGATTACATCATCGAAAGTGCACTTGATTTATATGAGAGTAGCAGGAACAGCTCGGAGACTCTTTTGAGGTGATTAATACACCATTTTCCCATTTACAGAACGTCATACAGTAATTTAAGAATAAAAAGTATATGAAATGCAAAAAAGTCTTTAGAAATGCTTACATTCATACTTGCATTGTGAACACCGTAGAATAAGCACTTCCTATTCATTGTAATTCATCTCTTCAGAACTCCTATCATATTATATTATTATTATATTGCACGTGTGCATTTTTTGGTTTTGAAGTTGCATTCATAGCTATTTATTACTCTCACAATAAGAGTCTTTTTTTTAGACGGCTGTTATTCTTTCTTTGCATCATTCGCTCATTAGCTCATTTGCATGTAATATGAGAGAGGAGAAGTCGTAGTGAGAGAGATGGAAAGAGGTAGAGTTAGAAAGTGAGAAACAGAGAGAGAGAGAGAGAGAGAGAGAGAGAGAGAGAGATGGGGGGGAGAGAGACATATAAAAAGGAAGAGTAAGAAAGCGAGAAATAGAAGAAGGAGAGAGAGTGCGATAGAGAGATAGAGGGATATAGAGTGAGAGAGAGAGAGAAAAAGAGAAAGAGAGCTGAAGAGTGTGTGGTCTTTGATGCCGAGGTTCACGAGCTCGCATAACAATAACATAAGCTAAACACCACCAACAATATCAGGGATCTGCTAAGAGAGACAGAGAGATGTTGCCGCTCAATAATAATAATAGTATTTATATTGGTAAGGCAAACATTTTAAGATTAAATTATATTATATTACATTGTTTGTTTATTTATTTCGTAACAGCAGAGAAGAAGAGAAAATGATGAGACATGGTACAAGCATTTTCTTTCTATTTCAACACTTTGATCACATCTCGCGGGGTTTGCGAAATTTAAAATGTATATTTCATTCTACATATTATAATATATTCGTGGTAACCGCCTCTCTCACTCTCAGTCTCCGTCTCTCTCTCTCTCTCACTCTCAGTCCCTCTCTCTCTCTCTCTCTCTCTCTCTCACACACACACACAAACACACACACTCTCAGTCTCCCTCTCTGTCTCTGTCTCTATCTCTCTCTCTCTCTTTCTCTCACTTGACCGCCTACACACAGCTTTACGTAACCTTGTGAGCACAGCAATATTCATATGGTAAGAGAAGGGACATGCACGTGTCTCCCAAAATGAAGGAAGGGACGACGGCTAATAATTGGTGTTTGAGTAAGGACTAGTGGGAGGACACCTAGAAAAAAAAGTGTAGGTGTATGAAGTGACCATAGAGAGAGAGATAAATAGAGAGAGTGAGAGAGAGAAAGAGAGCGAGAGAGAGAGAGCTAGAGAAAGTGAGCGAGAGAGATAGAGAAAGAGGGAGAGCGAGAGAGAGAAAGAGAAAAGAGAGAGAGAGAAAGAAAGAAAGAAAGAAAGAGAGAGAGAGAGAGAGAGAGAGAGAGAGAGAGAGAGAGAGAGAGAGAGAGAGAGAGTTATGAGTATCTGAATTTGTGTGTTCTGCGTGTGTCAACGTGTGCCGGACTCCGTTGTGGGCGTGGCCCCAGAGGACGTCCACCGTCCACCAGAGATATTCCTCTCCTCCTTCTCATTCATATATCGGAGAGCCCCCGGAAGCTCTCATCCTCTTGAAGCCAGTAGCTAGCACTTCTGAAAAAAGCCTAGACCCTTTAGGTATCCCTAGTGGGCCTAGCTCTGCTGAAACCAGCCTAGACCCTTTAGGTATGCCACGTGGGCCTAACGCTTCTGTAACCAGTACAGACCATTTAGGTACCTCGTAGTGTGGGCCTAGCGCTTCTGAAAGCAGCCTAGACCCTTTAGGTACCCATAGTGGCGGTCTAGCGCTCTGGACGCCGACCTAGACCCTTTAGGTACTTCTACCTAGTGGCCGAGATTTGAGGTGCATATGCCGCCCACTTGCGCACCCATTTGAGTCTCCATCATAATTGTCAATGGATATTTTCCACATAAATCATCGTTCCATTTTCTAACAACTATTGGCACAAAGTACTCGTTTATGTCTTATTTATGTCTTACTTCTTTCTTTCCACCTCTGATTTGGACACTAAAGTCTGAAACGGCGGACAAATTATTTCTATTTTATTTATTCTATATATACATATTCTTCCGCCTACTGTAGCTTTTATAACTGAATTTATTTCGATAGTTCTTAATGCAATTTAACATGTGGAACGCCTTGAGCTGCGCGGGTGGAGGAAGTAGGCGAATCGGGAAGAAGAGATAGAGAGAGAAAGAGAGAGAGATAACTACTTTCTTGCATTCTTGCTGCTACTGATAGGGAACAAGATGACGAATTGCTCCCTGGACCAATCTGCACAGCTTTTCTCGCTTTTCTCTAACTCAATCAGAGAGAGAGAGAGAGAGAGAGAGAGAGAGAGAGAGAGGGAGAGAGGGAGAGAGAAAGAAGAGGGAGAGAGACAAAGAGAGAGTGGAGCTAGAGAGGGAGCTCTGGGAGAGCAAAGAGGGAGAGAGAGAGAGAGAGAGAGACTTGAGAAAGAGAGACTGAAAGAGAGGGAACAGAGGAAGAGGATGTCTTGAGGTCAATCTGATATAAAGTAATCTTTCCCGAACTCTTTGCTCTTGTATGTATTGCACTGACAAGTGAAGCTGTCTTCTTCGGTTAACCATCGGTTTTGGCCACTTTTGCATTTTCACTTGCAATTGTACAACAACAACAAAAAATACGCCAAAATATTTTGTAAAATATTGCACCTGAATTTATATATTATCCTTGTCTTGTCTCTTGTGATAAGACTATAATTTTTTTTTCTATTAGAATTTTCATGCTCCATCTCTCTGGCTCGATATGTCGTCTCTATTGTCAATTTGTTACCATTGCCTTCTTCATTTGGGTCATATACTAGAAGACGACGCAAAATAAGCAATCTTAATATTACGGTTTTTTTTCCAGATTTTCGCGATTTGCCTTCTATGAATACTCGTCGATATACTACATCCTTTTCAACCGTGATATGATAACATTATCGCTTTGCATTATATTTTGAATTGTAATCCGTATCGTAACAATTTTCGATTGTAGTCCCTACCGTAACAATTCTCGTGTTCCTTTCCAGTTTGCTCGCATCTCTCAAACTCGGCGTACCCAACAGCAGCTCGCTAATGGTTAGCGGTCTTAAAGATTTCCAAAAAAATAAGAAAAAAAAGTTTCCTTTCTTTTAGGGCACTATCAAAATAAACGTGAAACAATCGCAACGCTGTTATTTTCTTTTTTTCTTTTATTCATGCAAAGAGATTGTACTTTTTCATGAGATTTAATGTGCATCGGACAATGAGAACTCCAATCATTATTTGATTAAAATCTTTTTTACTAAAAAATATTTTTGATACATTTTACAATAAAAGTTGGATTGTTATTGAACATTGATTCTTCTCCAGTCCCGAACATTGATTGTCAAGCCAAGCCGAACAATATTGTGCCGAACAATATTGTATTCTCTTGTATTTCTCTCTCTCACTCTCTCTCTCTCTCTCTCTTTCTCTCTTTATCCCTTCTCTCTCTCATTCTCTCTCGCCATCTCTCCCTCTCTCTTTCGCTCTCCGTCTCCTTCTCTCTCTCTCTCTCTCTCTTTCTCTCTGTCTCTCTCTTTCTCTCTCTCTCTGTCTCTCTCTTTCCAGAAGATGACATCATCCTCCGCGTCGCTCTCTCTCACGCGCCTTCTCCTCCTGCTGCTCTCTTCCGCAGTCGTCGCTGCCTTCGACTCGACCGAGATTCGCATGCTCGACGACGACTGTCAGTGGCTGTAAAACAGTTACTCCCAGAATAACTATTACAATGTTTGTAAATAATGTTACGCCCGGAATAACTTTCAATATTTGTTAAAGGTACTCCAGGAATAACTTTCAGTAAATGTTACTCCCAGAAGAACACTTTTAGTTGCTATATGCACTTTATCCCAACATCTTTAATTTACTAGGTTCTCCATAGCATGCGAAGAGCTCCATAAATGAACAACCTCTCCTAATATCCCGGCTGAATTCGAAACTAACAATAAGAAAAACAAAACACAGTTAATGAAGTTCAAAATAACAACAACAAAAAAACTTGCGTAAAATGTGATCACTCATATACGGAAATCACATAATTCCGGTCAAATAAATTTGCATCAAAATAATAACAACAAAAAAACTTGCGTAAAATGTGAGAATTGTGCCCGTGTCTTCTCCCTGTGTCCGCATGTATTTCAAAACATGTCTCTCTCTCCTCTCTCCCTCACTCCCTCTCTCTCTCGCGCTCTCCCTCCCTCTCTGTCTCTCTGTCTCTCTCTCTCTCTCTCGCTATGTCAACCCTAATTTGCCTTGTCGTCTGTGGTCACTCCCTTGGGATCAAGTTGCCTAGTACCACCGGCATTCATAATAACCTCTGTGTAACTCGAGGCGTATGTCACAAGAGTGGATGAGTAAACGGCTTGACCCCGGGGTAAAATGGCTAGCCAAATGGACACCAAAGTTGGTGGAAGTTGGCACCGGGTGTTTGGATGGCTCTTCCTCACCCCCTTTCCACTCATATTCAGTCATTCACATGCAGCAACACCGTGGACGGCACCTTGACCCATGTGTGGAGGAAAGTTAATATTTACGCGGTAAATTTACGACTGACTCCCCCCCCCCCTTTTTATCGGATCTCGGTGGATCTCTGTTCAAAGTCTCACTTTTGCAAGATAATAAGCGTGGGTGTGTTATTCTTCTTATTCTTCGTGCTTTAAAAAAATCCTATTAATATATGTGAATCTCTGGATCTCAGGATTACAAGAGAAAAAGGGAAAGAAGACTACAAGAAATAGAAGCTGGAAGAGAGAAGAAAGAAGACGCCCTTGTTGTTTGGAGAAAGTCAAATAAGAAGCATGCATGTATGTGCTGGCTGCAGAAATGCGAGAGAGGAAATGGAGGATGCAGCCTCAGGCCCTCCTTATGAGCCATTATGGCACTCTAAAAGGCGCGGCCATCTCGGCAAACATAAGAAAAAGGAAAGGAAGGATTAGAGAGAGAGAGAGAGAGAGAGAGAGAGAGAGAGAGAGTGAAAGAGTTAGATAGGGAGAGTGACAGGAAGCGTAAGAGTTAGAGAGAGAGAGAGAGAGAGAGAGAGAGATAGCGTCTTATTGTTAGTTCTTGCAAGATCGAGGGATCGTGGAAATAGCGAAGTGATAGAAAGAAATTTGAGTTTGCAAAAACAAAACAAAGAACCCTGCCTCAACAAAAGAAAAAAGAAAGTATGAATAACAATAATTTGCATCCGATTTTGGGAGAAAAAAATAAGAAGCGACTTTAATCTCTGATGACGACGTATTAGTATTTCCGCAGCGCGCTAGAGTCAAAAAATTGACTTAAAAGATAATCGGTTGTTGTCGTCTACAAAAAGCAAGATAATCTGCAAAGCTCTCCTTTCTCCGCTGGAGACTCTTCAAGTACGTGATCTACGTTACGTTATAAAATTTTTTCTACTTCTTCTTCTTCTCTTTAAATAGACATTATTAAAGCGAATGTTTCTCCCTCTCTTCCAAATCTCTCTCTCTCTCTTTCTGAGCCTGGTGACAGCTATATATTTATTACAAATATGAATAAACACCGACCAGCCCAACCCATGGGCTCAATTCATATAGTAGGTGACGAAAATTCATTTATTCTGTGTGACGAATTCCGAGCCAGAGTAAGTAGACCAGAACAGAGCAGTTCCTTAATAAGCGCGTAGAGCCGTATCATGGAGGAAGGCCATAGGGAGCGAAATAGTACGATTGAGGCGCCTACTCACTGGTTGCGGGAGATGGGACGCTGAGCGCAGAAATGAATGAATTCCTGCAAGGAAGCATTCTGCACGATGTCTCCGATGCGAGAGACAGCCAAACATCGCATGTGCGAGGAGCATCTAAGACCACGTCGTAAACCCGGCTAATCTCGGATGCGCGGGACTTGGATTTTTTTTTTAAATTTTCTCCGATTTTGTATTTGAGAATCGATTTAGACAACGAATAAAAAATATTTTATAACTCCTTACAAACCACGAAAGCTAATCTCTTGTTCTCTATATTTACCCTGAATGATCCTAACGCATGAGACTTCCTCTTCCTCTGACATCCTGCATGTGTCTTCCTGCTCCCTTCGTCGACCCGAGGTATCCTGCGTATTTGATTCGTGGATCGTCTCTCCTCTCTCTCTCATCTTTATTGATCGATAATTCTCTATCGATTGGATTGTGTTGACTTCAGCGACCGCGACGCTTACCGCGTTGCGTCGGCTGATGCGCCGGACAACGCGGCCACGGCCCAACATCGCTGCTGCCAATGCTCTCCTTGGCGTCATGACACTCGGAGAGCACCAAATCGGCATCGTTCGCCTTGGACGCTTTTTGGCGCGAAAACAGGGTCAATCAAAACGTCAAAGATCAGAGATCAAAGTTCAAAGATCAAAATTACAATCAACCAAACACCAAAAAGCTCAAAATATTAAAATGGAAAACATCTTTGCAACTACATGTCATTGTAAAGTGTAGAGATTTGTCTTGATATTCATGTTTTTTTAAGCAGGTTGTTTATGCATAAAATGAGAAATAGATTTATATATATATATATATTTAAAAAAAAAACATTTGGCACCGCGCTCTTCTCTTCATGTTTGTACGCCTTTCTATCTGTGCTTCTTTTTCCACTCTATTTCTTTGATGTCTCATAAGAATCGAAAGAAACAAGAAAGACATTTCATAAGGGAAGGGAGAAATATGTACAAAATACATGGTTACAATATATTGATTTTTTAAAGTTATATTTTCTTCTTTACATTCAGACTTGTCCAGTAAGCGGTCGGCGCCGTTGATTAGATTCGGGCGTCGAGTGACGCTTGATGAGGTTATAAATGTATTTTATTTATTAAATAATAATTTAAAAAATAGAGTCACAACTAATTTTTATAATTTAATAAATATTTCTTTAATAAATAAAAAAAAACATTCATAACAAAGAAATTCTTGATATAAACATTAATAAAATTTATTATTTTTCAGCATGCCGGCTATCCGATGATGCATCTCAACAAGCGCGCGTCGCTTGCCGACTATGACGGCGGCGACATTGACGAGGAGGCGTTGGCGAGGTAGAGAGAGAAGAGAGAAATAAAGAGAGAGGGAGAGACAAGAAAGAGAAAGAAAGAAAGAGAGAGAGAGAGAACAGAAAAAGACGGAGAGAGACAGAAAGAGAAGGGAAGAGAGAGAGAGAGAGAGAGAGAGAGAGACAGACAGACAGACAGAGAGAGAGAGACCGATATAGAGAAAGAGTGAGAAAAGAAGGACAGAGAAAGTGAGAGAGAGGAAGAGAACAAGTGAAAGAAAGAGTGAGAGAAGGCTAGAGAGAGGGAGAGAGAGAGAGAGAGAGAGAGAGAGAGAGAGAGAGAAGGAAAGAGGGGGGGGGGAGAGAAAAAGTAAGAAAAGAGGGGAAAGGGAGAGAGATCACCAACTGAAATCTTCCGGTCTCCAGAACGATCCGAGCGCAAGTCGGGGCGCCGCTCATTCGTTTCGGCAAGCGAGCCGCCGCGTCGTCGCCGCTGATCAGGCAAGATTATAACAATAAGATTATTATTTTTCATCGTTAAAAATTAATTATATTCTAAATAATTAACATCATTTCATTAAAAAAATTTTTTTTACTATGTTCATATATATTTTGCCTTCTCATCAAAATGTATATAAATAAATCCATATATATATATAAATATTATACATATAATATAAATATAATATATATTATATAAATAATATATATATATATATATAATTTATATAAATGTATATAATATTTATATAAATGTAGATTCGGGCGTGCTCCAGCCGCCGCAGCGCCGCTGATCCGCTTTGGCAAACGTTCGGCGCCCGCTGCGCCATTTGTCCGCTTTGGTCGCGCCAACATTGCCGCTCCCGCCGCACCACTCATTCGATTCGGCAAGCGATCAGGGGCCGCTGATGCAGAGAAGAGGCGAGTTTTTATTTAATTATTTATTTATTTACTGAATTTTAATTAATGATTTTTTTAAATTAATTAACTTCTAAACTTATTTTGTCAATAAGAAATATATTTACATAAAAAAAGAAGAAAAAACATTTTTAAATAATAAAAAAAAAACAAATCTTACTTCTTTAGTGACAACGAGGAGTAAAGCGCACCGAGAGCGAGTGAGAATGTGCCACGTAGTAATCCAGCCGCGCCAACCACAGAAGCCGACGAATAATTCTCACTCAGAAGCTCAATCAATAAATCAATCGATACAATTTAGAGTATCCCACTCTGCGTATCTCTTTTCGCCGTTAAACATTTTTTCCCTAATCTATTCTTCTTTGTGTAATTCTGTTCCATGATACGCCATAAGCAACAAGTAACTTTCAGAGAGAGAGAGAGAGGGAGTGGAAGTGGAGACAATGAATGAATAATGCGCCCACTTTCTATATGCCATTTCAATAGAGCCACAGAAATTCTCTCTTTCCTCTAGTTTTCTGTGACTTTTTTCCCTTCTTCTTCTTCACTCATTCTTCTCATAGAAGGCATTCTTCTTGAAACATTCCGCTGTTAATCCTTCCTTTTTCACGACATACCTATTTCCTTCTACTTTTTCTCGTATTTATTGAGTAAAGCAATTAAATAGATTGTAACACGCGTTCATTTTTCTTTCTCACCATCATAATATTCAGTTGGTTGCCAAAGGGGAGGAGAGAGCATGGATCTTTGAATTTTCTTTTCCAATAATAATATTCCATGTTTTGAGGAGTCCATAGAAAAAAGACCCTTACTAATCACAGTGAAACACTAAACACTCGTTTTGCCTTAAACGCGGTATTTTAAACACAGAAGATAAAGCTTATCGGTTGTTGTCTGTTTGCCAATAAACACACGAAGGTAAGAGATATTATTCATAATTATCTCCCGAGCACGATGGTACGACGACTTCGAGATCGAAATCTATCCTCCACGACTTGGTTGCGAACCGCGCAGTCATGCCTTTGATCTTGCCGATCTTGCCCTTCAACCACCGGGCCCGGTCCCTGATTGTGGGAATAAATATCTCATATTTGTATTTGTCTTCGAGAGAAGGTTTTCGCCGAGTACTTTGCATGTGCAAATAAATGATATAAAACAGATGAAGATGGATTAAAAACTACAAATGAATAAATGGCAAAAAAGAGAAGAAATTTCGAATCAGACCACGTGGTTTCTATACTTCCATCGACCACTTAAGCTTTGTATACAAGATCCAACCTTTATCGTATGTGCACAATTGGCAGTTTATGTGACTCAGAAATCATGACAGAGAGAGCAGAGGGAGAGAGATAGAGAGAAAGGGAGAGAGGAGATAGAGAGAGATAGGAGAGAAAGAGGGGATAGAGAGCGAGAGGGGATAGAGGGAGGGAGGGAGAGGTGGATAGAGAGAGAGGATAGAGAGAGAGAGAGATAGGAGAGAGAGGGGATATAAAAACAGAGTGAGGTGCGAAAGGGGACTGATGATAGATGGAAAGAAGAAGAGGGCTGAGGTACAAGAGAGAGGGACATAGAGACAGAGAGAGAGAGAGAGAGAGAAAGAGAGGGAGGATAGGGAGCGAGAGGAGATAGAGAGAGATAGGGGAGAGAGAGATAGGAGAGAGTTTGCAATCTAAGGTTCTAGCTCAAGCCGACCAAATTAATTGAAAATACAAGACACTATTAAATTCGCCTTAGATCTCCTTTAGCTACTCGATTATTCCTCATCCTAATTTTTTTCAAATAAAAAACCTAGTTATTTCTCATCGATTCAATGCTATTTGTATCTTTATAGATAATAATAGCCACATTTATCACCGAATAATTTACGTGCAAATAAATGATATCAAGTTAGAAACAGATGAAGTCAGAGAGCGGAAACGAGGAAGAAATAGTGATGTTTACCTACTCTGAGCATTTAATAGATACGGTAGATACGATATATTTTCTGTTATGGGGCCAAGGAATTAAATTTGAAAAAAAAAATCAATCAACAAGCCAACCCGCACATTATCGATAAAAAAGAAACAGAAAGTTAAACACGAGATATAGTCCGTGGGAACGAAAGCATAAATCAGCTCGGTTATATTAAAAAAAATTATCGTCTTTCAACAAGCTCTATAACAGGAGAGTTTTCTTTCCTCTTTTTTTACATCTTACTAAAAAAAGACTACAAACAAGCTCTTCAAATTAAATCTTTTCGCTCCTAGTATTAATAAACTGATGCGTGTGGCTTTTGACCAATAGGATACAACAAAATGTAATTCCAACCCTATTTGCAAAAAAAAAAAATCTACATCAACTGAGATGGTTAGAAACCGTACAATTAAAATGCGTATAAGACAAAAAGGCATTCAAATGAGCGCGGAATTAGCTGTTCGCCTCTCGTGTTCTCTCTCTTCTTCCCTTGTCCATCCTAGTCCATGTACTCCCTGTTGAGAGCGCGGCCAATGAGGAGGCGGCGGACCTGAAAGGAGAGCATAAAAAGCTCTTGTAATTTTTTTTAAATAAATAAATAAATATATATATATATATATATATATATGCATATGTTATTCTTAATAAAAAATACTGCATAGCATCTATAAGACATTGTTGTTATTAATTACATAGAAAGGAAAAAAAGGTTAAATATATTAACTACTTTTTATATATTAAGATATTTATATAATAAAAAGCAAAATAAGTATAAAATTACTCGATGAAACATAATCCAACCTCCGAAGTGCCTGCGCCAATTTCGTACAGCTTTGCATCGCGCACAAGGCGGCCCGTCGGGTAGTCGTTGATGTAGCCGTTGCCACCTTAAAATATAAGTTTTAAAATATATGTTATTAATATTATTTTAAATAAATATAATAATTATTCATACTATTTAAACAAATATAATAATTATTAATATTATTGATTACAATCAATATTTTTATTAATAAATATTAATATAATATTATTAAAAACAATCATATTAAGACATAGGCTTTTAATTCAACATTATTTATAAAATACAAAATATTTTAATACTTTTTCTTCTACAAATTATAGTATTAAATTAATCAATCACTAAAAAATAATTTAATAAAAAAAATCTCCCAACCAACCAAGAATCTGAAGGGCTTCCAGGCAGACTTGCGTGCACTTTTCAGCCAAGTACAAGACGACTCCGGCACAGTCCTGAATATTTATTTATTTTCTTTTTAATTTATAACATTTTTTAAAAACTAAATTCGCCTTTTAAATTTTTATCATTATGTCAATTTTTTTTTTGTTATCTAGTATTAATTTTTTGCATCACCACAGCCGTAGAAAAAGAGTACTATTAATAAATTAACATATTTATTTTACAATTTATTAATTATATTAAAAAAATTAACAACCTTGTTCGTAACGTGTCCCGCATCGGTGGCCTTTGCAGTCATATACAAATAGGAGCGGCAAGCGTTCAGCGTCGTGTACATGTCGGCCATCTTGCCTTGCAGTAGCTCAAAAATTGAAGATGGACGGGTGGGCGTGGCCAATTCGAAGGAAAAGGACAGGTAGGCGTGGCTAATTTTAAGGAAAAGGACGGGTGGGCGTGGCATATATTAGGAATAGTGTGTGGTCGGGTAGGCGTGGCATATGACTTTTGTTTTTTTTTCAAATCATAAAATTGTACAGCTAACAAGGTTCAAAGTATTAACGACAGAATTTTTGAATGCTTAAAAAAAGCGCGAAAGCTAATTTACGAAAAAAATTACAATTGTACAGCAAACAAGATACAATGTATTAAAAACAGAATTTTTGAATCATAAGAAATGGCGCGAAATTCAAACCTGGAATTGGCCGATCTTTGTGCCGAACTGCTCGCGCTCGTGCGCGTACTTGAATGCGATGTCGCAAGCCGCTTGCATCAGGCTAAATTTTTTATTCTTTTATTTTTATTTATAATTTTTGCAGAATTCCCCGCACCCTAGAAAAGTCGAGTTTAAGAAAGTGTGGGCACGCTTTACCCGAGTGGTCCACCGGACAGCACGAGACGCTCGTAGTCGAGGCCAGTCATGAGGACGTAGACGCCCTTGCCCGCGCCGCCAACGACGTTCTCCTCTGAAATGAATACATTTATATTACTATTGCAATACTCTTGGCAAATCTCTCTCAACTTTTATACAAACTGAAACACCCTCTCAATAACCTCAAGAAAAAAAGGTGAACCGATAGTTCTGAACAATTGAAAAAAAAAGAAATCGCTGCCGTACCTAATTTCCTTCTTTTATACAAACATAAAAAATTCTCTTACAGCACCAAAACCGTTAAGGTAAAAAGAATAACTACAGTAAACGGTAAAAAAGGGAAAAACTATAGTACCCTGCAAAAAAAGAAAGAAAAACTACTGTACCCGAAAGATTAAAAAAAACTACCGCACCCGGCACTTCGCAGTCCTCAAAGATGAGCTCGCACGTGTTCGAACCACGCATCCCGAGCTTGTCCAGCTTGGGACCGGTCGAGAATCCCTTGAAGCCCTGAAATTA
>CALZFC010000270.1:122500-130000 GCA_945643635.1 Allodiplogaster sudhausi
CTCCATAATGTTGTATAGTTAAAACTTGAGATAAAGTCGATGGATTGTCTATCTGACACGCCGCGACATGGAATAAAAAGGTTGCTGGATTATGGCGCCAAAACCTGCCTCTGAATTTCAACATAATTCCACTAACGAATTTTCTTTTTTGTCAAGCTTTAGTAATATGTGATATTAAAACTTGAGCCGCAGATCATCTACAACTATAACCCGTGACATTCAGATTAAAAGTCTGACGCTCTACCAACTGAGCTAACGAGGCTCACAGCGAAAGTTACTTGGAATTCCTTTTTCAGAGTTTGAAAGTGTTCAAAATTCGTTATGACTTCAACATAATTATATCACTGATATTGCTTTCATATAACCAATTTTTATCAACTGATAGTATAGCCATTCATTTTTTTTTGTCCTCGTCATATGTCGTCATACAAGAATGAAAAAAGAGAAATCTATTGAAAACCCAGGGTTAAAAAGATATCGACAATGTCTTTTGGGTTTCCCGGAGCCAGTCCCACTTAGATTTTGACGCACAAATTTAGGTTTTACAATCCCGACCATACTTTCCGTGTTCCAAGGCCTTAGAAAAGTACGTTCTAATTAATTCGACGCACTATCTTTCGAGTTCTCGGCTTAACCTCCGACACAAGAAGACTAGTTGCGTGTCAATTAGAGAACGCATTGTAGATGGCGTCTAGTGATGTTCTTCAGGCCATATCTTTCTCGCTCTCTCTCTCTCTATACTCTCTCCCTTATCTCTCTCGCTCTATCTTCTCGCTTTCTCTTTCTCTCTCGCTCTATCTTCTCGCTTTCTCTCTCTCTCTCTCGTCCTCACTCCATTCTCTCTCTCTCTCTCTCTCCCTCTTTCTCTCTCTGCCAACTCTTTCGTGCAATAGCCAAGAAGCCTTTCTCGCTTGCAAAGTCTGCCATCTAGATCAAGAGTTCAAGAGTGCATCAAAGAGCAGAAGGCCGGAACGCTTAATGGGAAGGAGAGGAAAAAAGCCTGAAATGATCTCGCAACAAGGAGGGAGCAAAAGCCACATGGTTAAGGACCCAGACGAGCGCAAGGAAAACACCCGAGTTTCCGCTAAAAAATAAAATAAAAAGATCATTTTAGCCCTGGCTCTCCAAAAGAACCGACGATGACTCGGCTATCCATATTATAAGATGAGATATCCATTTAGAGCGACCCCTTTTGGAATTAGACCCCTTTTTGGTGGGATGGGGTCTATTTGAAGGATGGGGGGTCTACTTGAGATGAGGGGGTCTAAATGAGAAGGGGAGGGGGGGGGGTGAGAGTTCGCCTGGACAGTCGCTTTCCATATTACAAGATGAGATCTCCTTATAGACCCCTTTGCTTGTAGAGCAGGGGGTCTATTTGAGGGGTCTAAATGGAGCGTTGGGGGGGGATGGCAACTCGCCTGGATCTGCTCTTCGTTCAGCCCGAAGACATGGTCGTGGATCGGGTACGCGGACATGGCACGCGCGGCCGCTGTCGGAGCGGCAGCCGCGAGACGAACACTCGCAGAGGAGAGCAGCGACATCGTGGAGAAGAGGGGTCTGGAAGGAGAGAGAGAGAGAGGAAGAGCAAGAGAGAGAGAGAGAGAGAGAGAGAGAGAGAGAGTAGAGAATGGAGGGAGAGAGAGCAGTAGGAATGGAGAGAGGAGGGGGCAGAAAGTTACACGAACTTCATGTGCTTGCAAGCTGCCAGAGGTACGCGGAAAAACAGCAAACGGCATGCCATAGGGGAAATCAAAAATCCACTTTATCTATTTGCTACTAGTAGTTTCAATCAATGAAATACGGATATCAAACAGCCAAGTAATAGGCGTAAAACCTTTTGCCATAACCCTTGGAGATGAATGGAGCTGGGACTGTCTTGTTCGGGGAAGAAATGTTGACCTTTTAGCTCACAATCAGTCAGCTTTTAAAAGTATGAGGGGAAAAGGATGGGAAAGAGAACGTAGAGCTGCGAGAGAGAGAGAGAGAGAGAGAGAGAGAGAGAGGGGATATAAAAAGAGACTATATAGAGCGAGAGAGAGAAAGAGATATAGAGAAAAAGAGTGCACAAAGGGTTGGCCATGGTCACACCTTGCTTTTTTTTTTTCGCAACAAGAACATGGAAAAAATAAAAATGCCGCCTTACCCTGAAGATATCTATTGACAGTCTTCAAGGTGGCATGACACCATATTACAAAGCTCATTTACGAGTAAAGAGAAGCTCGATATAGTGGATGTTATCGAGGAAGGACTAAAGTTGATTAATTCAAGAAATATAAAATTCGCTGATAAGAAATATTTAAAACAAATACATCGTAGTTAAAAGTACTTAAAAGAAGGCTAGTTGTGTAAGGCCAAAATAGACACAAGAAGAGGGCAACATGGGAATGTCATTGAAAAAGGGTGTCCATAAAATGACGGAAGAACGAGTTTGCTCCGGATAAAAGGAAGAGCCAACCGGGTCGGCAGGGTGCAAAGCAATAAAATGACAATGTCGAATCGGCTCGGCCGACCACTCGCGCAGTCGTAAATGAGCGAAGAATGCGAGGAAGGAATGCGAAATCACATGAACTTATGCAAAATCTACGACAATAAAAGAGAAAGTGCACGGAAGTGTCCAGGGAATTTCCCGCTTTCCGCAACTTCAAATTGCCATCTGACCCATGGTACAAAGAGTGCGCGATCGGACTTGTGATAAAAAGCGAGGATTATGGCAGCCGGAGAGTTTGAGGCATAGATGTAGTAGATATATATTTGTTTGTTTGACTGATTGTGAGCAATGAAACTGTCTCTAGTTTCGGTTTGCTTGCTAGCGAGTCTTGATAGGAAATGTTTTTCATGTTTCACGCGAGACCAAAGAATGGAAGCAGATTAGTGCTGTTCAGACTTGGCTTTTCTCTCTCGCTCTCTCTCACTCTCACTCTCTCTCTCTCTCTCTCTCGCTCTTTCTCTCCCTCTGTCTTTTTCTCTCTCTCTATCTCTCTCTATCTCTCTCTCTCTATCTCAAACTCAAAAGATTTACAAGTCTACTTCAAAGAAGAAATTCAAAAGAGTAAAGGTTATTTTCTCTTGCTTTGCTGGGAGACTACGTGGTGCCGAGCTACACGACAATGCGACCTTTGGACCGGACTTCGACCCCAATTGAGATCATGAGAGAGTAGTGAGAGTGAGAGTGTGTGTGAGAGAGAGAGAAAGAGAAAGAGAGAGACAGAGAGAGAGAGAGAGAGAGGAAGGGAAGAGAGCGAGAGATGAAGAGAGAGAGAGAGAGAGACCAGACAGATTGACGGAGAAACAGAAAGTACCAAACATGCACGCAAAGCCTTTGCGATCGTGAGCATTACCAAAACGGGATTTTTATCGCGTCATAAGAATTTTCGAGAGTGGGCATGGGCATGATAAGTGAATTTCGTTAGAAAAAAAAGAAAAAAAAAAGAAAAAGAGAGACATATTGAACATAAGATGCTAATTGAGATTTAAAAGATAACGCAGAATAAACTTAGATGTTGAAAGCTGTCATTTAAAAAAAAAATCCGAATTAAAGTTAGAAAAAAACTGGCTTAAAAATAGAGAAATTCCTATCTTGTTGGGAGCAGTAGAGTAAGTAAACAGGCTGAGTTACTACTTTGAGTTTGAGTTTGGCTGGTGCGGTTGGTGCGTTTGAGAAGATAGGGAGCAGAAGGGAAGAAGGGCTTCTCCTTTTTTCTCTCTCTCTATCTCTCTCTCTCTCTTTCTCTCTCTTTCTCTCTCTCTCTCCCTCTCTTCTCTCTCTTCTCTCCCTCTTCTCTCTTTACTCTCTCTCTCTCTCTCCCTCTTCTCGCTATCTCTCTTCTTTCACCCACTCCTGTTTCAACTGCCAGACTATGCAACAGAGAGCGAGCAGCCACGTGTGGGATGTGACTTGAACTGAAGAGGCGTACGTCAGCATGGGCAAGGGAGAGAGAGGGGAGAGAGGAGAGAGAGAGAGGAGAGAGAGAAAGAGAGAGAGAGAAAGATGGAGAGAAAGAGACAGATGGAGAGAAAGAGAGAGAGAGAGAGAGAGAAAGATGGAGAGAAAGAGACAGATGGAGAGAAAGAGAGAGAGAGAGAGGAGAGAGAGAAAGAGAGAGAGAGAGATGGAGAGAAAGAGACAGTTGGAGAGAAAGAGAGAGAGAGAGAGAAAGATAGAGAGAAAGAGACAGATGGAGAGAAAGAGAGAGAGAGAGAGAGAGAGAGAGAGAGAGAGAGCGAGATGAGAGAGAGAAAACGTGAGAGAGAATGAGAAGAAGAAGAGAGAGAATAAGAGGAGAGAGAGCGACATTACAATTCACAAAATACAGGCCTGTGAAACATTTCTAATTTTAAATATTTATGAAGAATAATAAAGCTTTTTTCATAAGAATTAATCTTTTAACTCCAAAGGTATTCACTCGGGAACAAAAGTGCTCTGAGCGAGAGAGAGCGACGGCAGCAGGAAAAGATAAGAAGGCATGTGGGGCAAGCAACGCAACATTTGCTTGGTCCTTTTGCCTGATCTCTCTCTATCTCTCTTTCTCTCTCTCTCTCTCTCTCTCTCTCGCTCTCGCACTCTGTCTGTCTCTCTCTCTCTCTAACTCGTCTTATGTCTTCCCATCTGACTGAGCCCCGTGTCCTCTCCAGCAACTGTCCTATTTCCCCACTCAACCCGCACGTCGCGCTGTCACCCCTGCCTAGACATGCCATGCTTCATATTCGCTACTTTTTCTCTCTCTCTCTTTCTCTCGCCTCCTCTTCTCTCTCTCTCTCTCTCTCTCTTACCCTCCACTTCTCTCTCTCTCTCCTTCTCTCTCTCTTTATCTCTCTCTCTCTCTCTCTCTGTTCGTTGTCTCTCTTCACTGTACCGACTTCTGAGATGAAGTGTGGTATACACACCAAGAATGCTCATCAAAATTGTTGACTACATTTCTCAACAAAAGTAAATATAGTTGGAAAAAAAGAATTTAATTTCCCTCGTTTGATTTTATTGCCAGATTATCGTAATGGTTGCCACTAATTATTATAAGTTGAAATACTCGTTGTGAGTGATTGACGGGTGAAATAAGGCAGAGAGAGGGCTTTTGACACAAGAAAAGAAAAGGAAGGAAGCAACCGTGGCAGTCTAATAGAAAAAAATAGCAAACAAAAACAAAAACAGCAAAACGAATTGATCACTCTTGCTCAATCTACAGTAGCAGTAAAACAACTAAAAAGAGAAAAAAAAGAGCTCTCCTAATTAGGAAGTCCTAATAAATTTTCTGTCGTGAGAGATAAATAATACCAATCAGGGAAAGAGGAAACATATATGTAGTATGTAACTACAGTATGCTACTTTCTTCACTTCCATGGTGCATTCTGTATTTTCGATACAATAGCTACCGTACTTAGTTGATGATGAGACACAGAGAGATTAAGAGAGTGAGAGATAGAGATTGAAAGAGAGAGAGGGAGAGGGAGAGAAGAGAAGAGAGATAGAGATGAGAAGGGAGGGAGAGAGTGTGTGAGAGAGAGAGAAAGAAAAGGAGAGAGAGAGAGTCTTGTTCTGTTCTGCTCAGCGTGCAGGTGGGTCAGCAGGCGGCTGTTGCTTGATCTGCAAGTTTTTTTTTTCATTTTTCAAAAACGCTGAAAGAACACTCAATGATCAATGTTTAGCGATGACAGAACAGAGCTTGAAGATCAGTTGATCACTCTGTTTACCGCTCTGCTTCTATCCTCTCTCTCCTTCTCTGTCTCTCATTCTCTCTCACCCCCCTCTCTCATTCTCTCCTCTCAGTCCTCTCTTTCCCTCTCTCTCTCTCTCCCTCTCTCTCTCCTTCTCTCTCTCTCCTTCTCTTTCTCTCCTTCTATATCTCTCTCTCTCCTTCTCTCTCTCTATCTCTCTCTCTCTCTCTCTCTCTCTCTTTCTCTCCTTCTCTCTCCTTCTCTCTCTCTCCTTCTCTCTCTCTCTCCTTCTATATCTCTCTCACTCCTTCTCTCTCTCTCTCTCTATCTCTCTCTCTCTCTCTCTCTCCACCAACCTCCTGCTTCGTCTTGAATGTCTCTCTCGCGATCTCCCTCTGCAACTTGCCGAGCCGCTCCGTAAGCGCGCCGATCCTTCCGTTCACTCGCTGCGTCCTACACAAAAAATTAAATTAAAAATTTCGATTTAAAAATATTTAAAAAAATATATATATAATTTTTTTTAAATTTTATCACAGTTAATAAAAAAAATGTGATTAGTTTTTTCCCTCATGTTTTTTTCAACAAAAAATTTTTACACTACTATAAATTATAGCAAAATATTAACGGTAAATAAACCACTTTTAAATTTAAAAAAAAATTGGTTATTAAAATAATTTATTATTCATACTGCTACCTGAGACGGACGTCGTCCAGCTTTCTTCCGTACGCCGCGAGATCGTAGGGTGCTTGATCGTCGAGGATGATGCGGAAGTGCTAAAGAAAAGAGAGAGAGAGAGAGAGAGAGAGAGAGGAGAGCGAAGAGAGTAATAGAGAGAGAGAGATAGTAATAGAGAGAAAGACAGAAGAGTGAGAAAAATTGAGAGGCAGTCATAATACATCATAATGTGATCTACCTTGAGCACCTAGTAATGTGTCAGTATGAATAAATATTATATATTCTTTGGAGGGAAAAAAGGAAATGGTACATAAAAATGTATGAAAGTTTTTTAAAGATCCATATCAAACTACATTTGCGACCGTAAAATGCGAAAAGTGTATTTTACTAAAATGCTCCAAATACCTCACACGCTCGCACTAAATTTCCAAGACAATCTTTTTGAATTGAGAGCTTGTTGTTGCTTGTTGTCTTCCATGATTTTTGCTAGTTATTGCTGATATTTAATTGTAATGTTGTTTTTTAATCTAGGAAAAACGCCGTAATCGCCCCTCGGGATGAATTCGCACGCTTTCTTCTGGTGGTCAGACGCGCGCCTCTCACAGATTCGCAATCCGCTATATTCAGGCTAGGAGATTTCTTTCTTTCTTTCTATTTTTTCCCGTTCTTTTACTTTCCATTTCCTTTTCCATTTCTTTTTCTTACCTACTTACCTTCTCTTTCATGCTTTCTTCTCCTTCTCACGTGCTTATATTTACTTTTTGCCCTTCTTTTTTCTGCTTACTTTCTTCTGTCATTTCAACTCGTTCTCTTCTTTCTTTCTTTCCTCTCGCTTCTATCTCTTTTCGCAGTTCTTTCCCCCGCTTCGTTCGTCCTCCCGCTTTTCAACAAGAACAACACCGTTTGGACTCGGTGATAGTTCATTTGTTATTCTAGCGCATTCTTGAGCGCGCAGAGCGAATATTCTAGCATTTTTATGGTTTCTTCTTTCTTTCATTCTCTTTGATCGCCGTTATCTACTGATGGGCAAAAAATGGAACCGAACCACTGACTCCTATAGCACGAATTATTGCCGTGATGATGAAATAGGAGCCAGTTTTCTGATGATTTTTCCCCATTCATTCCTCTTTTACTCTCATCCATGCCATTTCCATGGTGATTTTTTTTGGATATTG
>CALZFC010000270.1:135000-177500 GCA_945643635.1 Allodiplogaster sudhausi
TCACGAAAGTAGCAGCAGCCGGAGGATGGGCCCCAGTGAAGAACACCACCACCAACACCGGTCGCCTATCATGGTTAGCCGGAGGAGTATTTTCCTTCTTTTTTAACTTAAAAAAAAATACTTTAAAAAAATTAAGCTCGATATTAAATAGCTATTTTAATTTGGAAGAAAAGACAACCCAAGATATAAAGATTACTCAGTTCAGGTCAGAATTGAAATGCCCTGAAACTGAAATGCCGCGATATATACTTAAAAAACGCTCTATAAGAAAGTTTGTTTTCAGTTCTTCATCTCGCTGTCTGTCTTTTTGTCTCATTATCGTTCGATAGTTCTCTCTCTCGCTCTCTCTATATCTCTCTCTCAGTCTTTCTCTCTCTCTCTCTCTCTACTACTCACTATTCTAATTATTTATCTCTTGTTTCAGAAAGCAGTGCCTATGGAATCCGCACAACGTCGAGACATGATGCAAGAGGAAGCAAGAGATGCTGAAGCGGAGAGAGCAACGCCAGGAGCACGGAGTCAAGAGGCGGCGAGAGAGCACGCAGAGGAGAGAGACCACGAGGAGGAGAGAGGAAAGAGAGAGAAGAGAGAGACAGAAGGAGAAGGAGGAGAAGAAGAGGAGGAGGAAGAGCCAGAGTGGCGCAGACTCTACAGGCCAGACTTGGCGGAAAAGTTCAGAAAACAGGTTGGGGGGATACTGTAAGAGGGATGGGGGATACTGTAAGAGGCGAAGAATGATAAGACGGTTTGTAGCTGGAGACTCTAAGAGGCGGTTGAAATGGAGAAGTATACTACTATTAGAGACGATTAAGATGTATAAGGAGATATTGTAGCTCAAAAAAGTAGCACACCTTCAAAAATTATAGTACTTGCCTTATGTCTGTATTTAATGCAGTATGATGCTCCGAAATAAAAATAAATAAAACATAATATGCATGAACTCTGTGAAAGTATTTCGAGCGAATTAATTCGAATAGTGAGTGACATCCACTGTAGTGTTGTGCACGTTAATCGAGTTGAATCTTTTTTTAAGGTAGCAAAGATCAAGTGTGGTAGAAGGAGTTATAAATAGTATTTTAACATTAGTTATGAAAAAATGTATTGCAAAGATGACTAAAAATGTGCTTGTTTAAAAAACATTATATTTATTTTCAATAAATAAAAAAGATCATTAAATTTAAGATGTTCGGCGCTGATGCGGATGACCGCGATTCCTTCAGGCAGATGGTGCTCGAAGCTGTCGAGCATCACGTCATTTCGACCGAGAAGATGACCGAGGTCGGTTGTCTCTCTCTTTCTCTCTCTCTTTCTCTCTCTCTCTCATCCTATTTCTCTCTCCATCTCCGTCGCTCTCTCTTTCTCCCTCTCTCTCACCATCTCTTTCTGTCCCTCTCTCTCTCATCTCTCTCTCACTCTTTTTTTCTGTCTCTCTCTCACCCTCTCTTTCTGTCTCTCTCTTCTCTCTCTCTCTATCTATCTCTCTCTCTCTTGATTCCAGGTTCACAAGGCTCGCTCGCTCGCTCGTACTTCTCTCATGAAAGTGTCTCTGCTCCAGAAGAAGGCCGCTCTTCTGCGAGACGCCCAAGAACAACTCGAGAAAGATCGACTGTCTTGCCAGGTATTTGTTATTTATTTATGTTATTTTATTTTTATTTTTGTTATATATATATATATATTTTAAGGTTTTGTAAATTGATATTTACATTTTTTTCTCCGTTTAATCTTTTTTTAATAATTATTTTTATTTAAGTTTTTATGTTAGTATTTGATCATCCCTAGTTACATTTGATTAGTGCCTTGAGTTTAAATGTGCTCCATTTCTCTTTCCTGAAATGGCTAGGTATTTCTAAACAAATAGTGTAACTGTAACTGTTGAAAGGAAATATACAAAAATTACACTGAAATAAATTCTTGAGGCCTCAATGGGACCTGCTCCGAGTTCACATGGTTTCACATCTTTTGTACCGACTACATCATCTGCTGACTAAGACTTTCTCTCTCTCTCTCTCTCTTTCTCTCTCTCTCTCTCTGTCTCTGTAGCTCTCTCTCTCTCTCTCTCACCTTCCCTCAGTCTCTTTCTAGGTCTCCCTTTCTCTGCATTCTCTAAACCTCCTTCATACACTCCTCTCCA
This sequence comes from Allodiplogaster sudhausi, assembly GCA_945643635.1. Classification (NCBI taxonomy): domain Eukaryota; kingdom Metazoa; phylum Nematoda; class Chromadorea; order Rhabditida; family Diplogasteridae; genus Allodiplogaster; species Allodiplogaster sudhausi. The sequence goes on from CALZFC010000270.1 coordinate 137,132, forward strand.
TTATCATTCCACCCATTTTCTTTCTTGAATTTGCCCTAGTACGTACTTGTAGTTAATGCCTGCTGTGATTTACGATGCATCTAGAAAAGCTTTTAGAATTAATGAACTATTTGATTTAATTGTAAGACCGAGTAGCTTTTCCGCTATATTTGTGGTTCATTAAAATTCCGGGCGAATTTATAAGCTAGTAAAACCCCTCTCTATATTTATTTGTGCGAAGGTAACAATACCACCGTTACTGTATCAGTGTATTCATTGCTATGATTACCCTGTCCCTATAATTATTGTCTCTCTCTCTCTCTTCTTTCTCTCTTCTCTTTCTCTCTCTCTCTATCTCTCTCTTTCTCTCTCTCTCTCTCTCTCTCTCTCTCTCTCTCTCCCTCTCTGCCTCTCTCTAACTCCTTCTCGCTCTCTCATCTTTCCTCATATTCTGTCTTTGCTCTGTCCGTATCTACTCTTCGGTATATCTCGATCTCTCCCTGCTTTACTGACAATGTCTTACTGTAGGCTTACTGTAGGCTTCCCGACACGAGATCTCTAATCGACTTGAGATATTCATATGGCATATTTATTCTGTTCTCCTCCGCTTCTAGGTTATATATCTCCTGTCAAATGTTTTAAAAACTAATTTCCTATGTATATCTGAATAAAACGTAGCAGTTTTAACGGTTTGCATCTCTATTCAAACACACAGAAAGAAAATTCATTAAAGTACCAAACTTTGCGCCAAGTGAAATGATACCGAAAAGATGATCAGGGCATAACAGGAGACATGGCGATGAAGAGATGAGACTGAATTCGGCGAGGGATATCGCTCCTCATACCCGACCACAGCCTGGATCCACGGGATGAACGGTGAGACACGGGTGTAGACTCCTGAGTGGAAAAGGGGGATACTATAGACGAGTATACGGTAGACCAGTATTTCAGACAGGTAGACATTGTATGAAAACAAATTAGAGGGGTAAGGAACTTTGGCACGCTAGAATCAAGGTCGGTTGTGGGTCACTTATAATAAGTATTCGAAACTGGAAAGAAAACCACCGGGAGAAGAATGAGCTAGCATTTATTTTTATTTTTGCTGTCTAGAGAATGAAAATGCAGATATGGTTTCGGAAGGCAGATTTGGGAGATAGGAAAAAAGAGAGAACGAGACAAGGAAGTTATAGAGACAATAGAGAGAACTAGAGACAAGTGAGAGAGAATAAGAGATGAAGGGTATAGGAGAGGAGAGTAAGAGAGAGAGAGAGAGAGAGAGAGATGGTAAGAACTAGAGATAAGAGAGATTGAGAAAGAGGGAGCCAGAAAAGCGCGAGAGAGAAATAGAGATAGAGAGATGAGAAAGTGAGATAGTAGAGATTGAAAGAGAGAGCGAGAGCGAGAGAGAGAGAGAGAGAGAGAGAGAGAGAGAGAGAGAGAGAGAGAGAGAAAGAGAGAGAGAGAGCAAAAAAGCGCGAGAGAGAAATAGAGATAGAGAGAAATAGTGATTGAGAGAGAGGGCGAGCGAGAGATACTATTCGACGGAGCGACAGAAACGGAAAGAAGACTTACCCGGATAGGTTTCCTGGTCGATGATTCCTTCAACGCCGTTAGCGCCAAAAGATGTTATACCGACCTAATCAATGATTTTTTTAAGAATAAAATAGCTATTAGTAAAATATGATCGTGAAGATAGAAAGATAGTAACTGCATTAATTAATTCATTTATATCCATGAAATCTAATTTAAAAAAGTACATATACATGATATTAAAAGAAATATACGGAAATACGGTAGGAAAACAAGCAAAAGTCATTATTATTTGAAAAAAAAATATATATATATAAAACAAAAACCTGTACAAAGCGTCCGAACGGATCGGCGACATGAAGCGGCCCGCCACTGTCGCCCTGAGGAGAGGTCAATTTTTATTGTTGTTTTAATCCACAATGTTAGTTTGCATTCCAGCCTGGAAAAGATTGAAATATTTTTTTTACATTATGTTTATTTGAGTTTTTTTTAGAGAGAAAAAGCGAGGAAAAACAGATTTCGATAAAAAAGTTTTTTTTTTCATATCTTCCTCTTAACTTTGAGTTGTAAAAAAAATAAATCTAAAGATTATCATTTTTAAAATGTAAAATTTTCTGAACAGACAGACTAACCGGTGCCGTTCCGTGCATGTACGAGCCGGCACAAAGCTGCTTCGAAGTCACGCGTGTCTGGCCGCCGCTCAGACGCTGCCAAGTTCGCCTGAGATATGGTTATCTTGGCCGAGAGGCAAGAGACTACGGATTCTGCTCGAGGCATCAGGGTTCGAATCCTTTCGAGGAGTTAATTTTTGTTGGCTGATTGCCAGGAAAGGTTTACGGGTGGGCGGAGCCTATGAAAGCGAAGAAAGCGTACGCGCACTGCTGCGTCGGCATGAGCTTGACGTTGGTCTCGCGAAGCTCGTCACTCGTCTGAAGACTGAAGATGTCGACGATGGGTTGCGCGGAGGGAGAGGAGAGAGGAGCTGGGAAAAGAGTAGAATGAGAGGGAGGAGAGAAGAGAGAGAGAGAGAGAAAAAACGAGAATGAAAGATAAAGAGAGGTAGAGAAAAAAGAGACAGAGACACAGTTAGGGAGAGAGAGAGAGAGAGAGAGAGAGAGAGAGAGAGAGACATTGAAACAAAGATATAGTGTGAAAGAGACACAGAGACAGTGATGGAAAGAGAAAAAGCAGAGAGAAAGAGAGAGAGAGAGAGAGAGAGAGAGAGATAGATAGATAGATAGAGAGAGAGAGAGAGAAAGAGAGAGAACCGAGAAAGATGCCGAATCCGGTGACGACGCCGTACTTGGCTGCATCGAGAAGCGGCTCGTCATCGCGCGCGAGGCACACGGCACGCACTTGATTCCCGAGCGGAATCTTGGTCGCAGTCTCAAGAGATTTCTCTTTTTAGCTAAAGAGAGTTCTTTAAATAAGGAATTAATTAAGGAGCAGCTTTATAATTAGAGAGAACTACTTACGTTAGAGATAAAATACAAATTAAAGATAGTCTCTCTCTCCTCTCCTCTCTCTCTCTCTCTCCGCTTCCTCTCTCTCTCTCCTCTCGCTCTCTCCGCTTTCTCTCTCTCCTCTCTCTCTCTCCTCTCTCTCTCTCCTCTCTCTCTCTCTCCTCTCTCTAATCTCTCCTCTCTCCCTCTCTCCTCTCTCCCCCTCACTCTCTCTCCTCTCCCTCTCTCTGCTCTTTCTCTCTGTCTTCTCTCTCTCCCTCTCTCTCTCTGCTCTTTCTCTCTGTCTTCTCTCTCTCCTCTCTCTCTCTCTCTCTCTCTCTCTCTCTCTCTCTCTTTGAAAGGTCCCAGGACAGCCATCTTTATGCAGCGAGAATTTTAATACAAATCTTTAAAAAAAAGAAGTTAAACGACGACCAACAAGAAGGTGAGCGTGTTTTTCTTATTTATGGCTTTCCTAAATAACAATTGTTTGTAAATTATGTTCCCCCCCACTCGCACTCGTGGTTTTTTTCCTTCACCTGTATGAGTGCGATGTCATTGAGCACGGTGCTAACGTCGAACTGTGGATGCACGACGACGCGACGGATCTTTTAGATTTTTTTTAATTTTTAAAAATTTTATATTAAAAAAAATTATTTAAATAAATACATTATTAGAAATGTATTTAAAAAAAATTTAAATAAATTAATTATTAGAAATATAATAAATTTAAATAAAGCATCAACTAAAGATAGGTAATAAATTTTAATAATATGGATTTATGTATAAGAAACAGAGAAGGATTTATAGTTTGGCTGCAAAAATGTTTTGATTGTGAATTAAAATATTGATTTAAAAAAAATCAAATACTCTCTGTAAATCATATGCTCTCTCATCCTTGTGCCGCAGGCTAAAAAGCGCGCGAATTCAAACGAGAGTTTTTGGCCTCCGCATTTAAGTTGAGCGAAGAAGCTGCTCTCTTGCGTACGGCTGCCGAGCCCAGCTGCCATCTCTGGGAGCTGATTCGATTGCCCAAGGTTTAGAAGAAGAAAATTTTTTTAATTATTATTTTTTAAATTATTATTTCCTTCTCTCTCACTCTCTCTCTCTCTCTCTCGCTTTCTCACCTTGAGCGTCTTTCTCGCCTTGCTCAGGCTTGCAACGCCGACGTTGACATACGAAGATGCGCTGACGTTTCTTGAAATCGGTGTTTACATTTTATTTTTGCTTTGTGCCCTATTCCATTTTCTCTCTCTCTCTCTCTCTCTCTCTCTCTCGCTATCTCTGTCTCTCTCTCAATATCTCTCTATGTCTCCCTATGTCTCTTTATCCTTCTCTCGCTCTAGATCTATCTCAATCTCTCGCTTTCTCTCTCTCTCTCTCTCTCTCTCTCTCTCTCCCTCTCTCTCTCACCTCACCCTGCACAGTGCGCCGCAGTGAGTAGCCATTCATCATTGAGCACGGTTGCTCCACACATCGTGCCGTAGCCGGCTCCGATAAAGTTGAAGAAGAGAGCTTGCCAAGGCCATTTCCTGAGAGAGAGAGAGAGAGAGAGAGAGAAAGAGAAAGGGAGAAAGAGAGAGATAAGGATGACAGAGAATTAAAAAAAATAAATATTAAAAAATAATATAGAAACGCAAAAGTAGGCTTTATTTATAGAAACAATTTTTGCATTTCTTCAAAAATTATGTAATTAAAATAGCAAAAAAACTTGACATAAAATAAAAACGAGACCAACGTTATGGTCGCTGAGCGGCCGCCTATAATTCTGTAGATATCACGAGGTTGTCGAGATGAGCAGAAGTTGAGGTATGAACTGGATGAAGGTTGAGGGAGGATGACGAGTGCTAGGAGGAGGAGGAGCAGGAATAAAGATGAGTATGACGTCCATGGGCTTCTCATCTGGAGGGAGCCTTGGAGGAAAGAGAGAAGAAATGGGAAGAAAGAAGGCAGATAGAAGAGGTTTGGCAAGGAGCCAAGAAATTTAGAAGAGAGGAGGGTTCCCTGCTATTACAGGCTACAAGGCATGCACACTGATCTAGCGGCGCGAGCGAGAGATCAAATAGGTATGAGAGAGAGAGAAGAGAGAGAGAGAGAGAGAGAGAGAGAGACGGGAGAGAGAGAGAGAGAGAGAAGGAAGAGGGAAGGGAAAGAGAGAGATGGAGAGAGAGGAAGAGAGAGAGAGACAGAGAGAGAGGGAAGTGAGAGAGAGAGAAAGAGTAAGAGAGTTGCATAACATAACGAACCAAACAGTCAGAGAATTGCTTTTATCTTATCGGGCACGCAGTCAACTCTGCTGGTGTGGACCGAGAGAGGTAGAGAGATAGAGAAGAAAGAGAAAAGAGAGAGAGCGCGAGAGTAGAATGAGTGATATTCAACCGAGAAAGTGTTAAACTACTTTTCTTATTAAATATTTCAGTGTCATAATCTATCAAGTACACTCTCTTCCCTTTACGTGCAGCTTCCCGTTGAACATCTTATCGTTAGTGTAATTAGCGTTCAGTTTGTAATGTACACCAAAAGTTATCATTCATTATACACCAAACGCGTGGCGTTTATCGGCAATGAAAAGTGGCTCTTAAAAATTCTAATTCTGTTCTCTTCCGGATTTTTGCTTTTTCCTTTGGATCTCATATGCATTGCAGTTGTTTTCAATTATTATACGCATTGTATTTCGTCAATTTTTTACCTGTTTCTATCTCGAGTTTGTTTGGCTCGAAACATTTGAGAATGGCTGGATTTCTCTCGGCTTAACTCTGATAGCCATACAAATTTCTCCTTCAGGGGTTGCCGTCGACTGATGGCCGCCATGACGGTGAATAACGTCCAGTGCGCTGTCGAGATCGACAATCAGCTCCGCCTGCTGAATGTTCAGCAACTACGTGCGTTTTTGGAAGTTTTTTTTTACTTTTCTCGTTCCTCCCTTTCTTTTTGTTATTTTCTTTTTTCCTTCTTCATTTAATAAATATTACTGCTTTGTAATTCTGGGCTAGGTACTCGTGTACACTATTCCCGCCCCCCCAGGGGATGAATTTTTCTCCAAAAGTTTTTTTCGTTGAAATTCACTCCAAATATGGTTTTTCAGTGCGTAAAACACGATTATCATATTCCGTTTCTTATCCTTATGTCATTTTCACGCTATGTTTATGGTCATATGACGCATGTTTTGCACCACCCACATCTCCTCTAAACACTTTGCGAAATACGTGTTCCCCGTGTCGAAAGCCCATATCGGGTGAATATCAGCGAAAAAAATTTTTGAAAAAAGATCTACCTCTGGGGTGGGAATAGTACAATAGTTCCCTGGGTTTAGGAATAGAACAATACTTCCGTGGGTTATCTCCCTCGATTTATTTCTTTTAGCTAAAATGGGAAGTTGATGCAAAAATGGGAAGTTGATGCAAAAATGGTTGCTGATAAGGATATTAGAGCCTTATTCATGTTGTCTCAGGATATTGCTTCATTATTTGAAGGCCCTATGCAATTTAAGACGAGATTATTAATGGCAAGGATGGACAAAACCAGGCTTGCCTAATATTAGCACTGTATCCCGGGCAATGCCAAATATATGGCCCGGCCTTTTTTTTTGTTTTTGTTTGTAAGAATAAAGTGGATATGTTGAGTCAAAGTTAGTTTAAGTACAAAAAATTTTTTTTGTGTTTTATGTTCTCAGGCGAAGAACGCGCGCGAATCGATCAAGAGCTACGCGAGTTGAAGGAGCAAGTGGGCGACCTCGCGTTCAACAACTACGGCACGTATGCAGATGCAGGCAGAACGACACAGGACTGCGCCAAGATTGTCAGGAGTTGAATGTATGTCAGTGCTGAGCAAGGTCCGGCGCAAGCATCCAGGCCGGGGGGTAAAAAGGCGAAAAACTTACTTTTTCGGTCAAAAGTCACCTTTATTGTGAAAAAAAATGCCGTTTTTCAATCAAAAAAAAGTTTCCTCCATGAGAGGGGGGGGGGGGGGGTTCAACGGGATTGTGAGCAGGTCACAGATTCAACACGGCGCATGCACAGACCTTGTTGAGCACTGATGATATATCATAGCTAGCTTAAAGGAGGGCGATCAGTGCTGAAATAGTGTCTGAGGTTGACCCCGGCCCGGGGGGGTGTACGGGGTCAAAACGGGGTCTGACCCGTGGGGTGTATGAAAAAAAAAACGCGTTTTTAATCCCTAGAACCTAAAAAATCACTGGAAAAATGATTTTTCTCTCAAAAAATGAGGTTATTTAGTCTTTTCCAAATTTTTCGGGCCTTCGGCCCCGGGGGGGGGGGGAAGCTGGGGAAACCTAGACCTATTTCAGCACTGAGGGCGATCACCGAAAAATATTTAATGCAGGTTCGAATTGCCGCGTCTACCCTGTGATTCCTCACTCTCTCATTCTCGTGCGTGCTATTTTTTTTTTCGCAGGTCGCACAAACCCGCTGCGTGAAAATAGCACGCGAGAATGAGAGTGCGAAGGGCCACGGAAATTTGAAATATCACATAACTTTTCGGTGATCGTCCTCCTTTAAAAGCCGATCGATTACCTGGACAATATTCACTCATCCTTTCTGTTTGAATAGAAAGAGGTAGTTCGAGCCTTAAAAAAAACGTTCTAAAGAAAATATTGTCTGTATTTCAAATATTTGTTTGTCTGTGTACTTTTACTTTTTTTTTACCATTACATTATTTCCACTCTATTTTACTGGTCTGAAGCATGGCGCTCTTTAGTTACGGTGATTGAGCCATATTACATTTCTTTCTTTCTTTCTTTCTTCGCTGTTTTTTTTTGATTGCCAAACCAACTTTTGATTCGTATAATTTGATTAAAATTTCCAGTTCACCGACATGCACACTCAGCTGGATTCGGTGCTCGACGAGTTGCCCGTGCTCACTGACGAAATTAAACAGTTCTTCGGCAAGGCTGGCAAGGTTATTTTCGGATTCTATTTCAGTATTTAATCTTCATAGTAATTATAATATTAGTAATAAATTAATAATAATAATAATAATGATAACTGTTAAAAAAAGGTTTTGATGATTTGTTCATCTACTTTTGTTTTGTTGATCAAAGTTTCTGTAATATTGCAATTAATATTTATTTTTTGTGTTTATTTTTTTAAGAAGCACGAAACTCTGCCATAATATAGCTCATCAGTTTTGCTGACCATTTGTCTCTGTAAATCATATGCTCTCTCATCCTTGTGCCGCAGGCTAAAAAGCGCGCGAATTCAAACGAGAGTTTTTGGCCTCCGCATTTAAGTTGAGCGAAGAAGCTGCTCTCTTGCGTACGGCTGCCGAGCCCAGCTGCCATCTCTGGGAGCTGATTCGATTGCCCAAGGTTTAGAAGAAGAAAATTTTTTAATTATTATTTTTTCTCTTTTTTCCCTTTTATTATTCCGCAATTTGGCTCTCTTTTTAGTCATTTGAAGGAAAAGAAATAGTTTTTTTTCTCACCGTCTTTCTTCCTAGAAGAAAAAAGAACTTTAGAAAAAACTATTTAAAAAAAACTAGCGGCAAAACATTGGATTGTTAATTTTAATGTCTAACAATGATGTGATTGTTTATGCTCCGAAATGTATACAATATCCACTTTCCAGAGTCTCGAAGCGAATATTCGCTACGGTAACTACGATGACGCTTATTCTCTGACAAACTACGGAATCATGCTACAGCAGCATTCGATTGGACGGAATGCACTTATACAGGTTAAGAGAGGTGTGAGAGAGAGAGAGCGAAACGAGAGAGAGAGAGAGAAACGAGAGAGAGAGAGAGAAAAGAGAGAGGAAGGAGGAGGAAAAGTGGGTGAGAGAGGGGGAAAGAGAGGGAGAAATAAATAGAGAGAGAGATGGCTGGACAGAAGTAAGAAACAAAAAAATTAAGTTGGAGAAATATCAAAGGATACATCTTACGTCTTTAGTGCGACAAGTGAGTGAATAATTTAGAAAAGTCGTTCTCTAGCTTCTTTTTTGTTATTTTACTTTTTTCTTCCAGCGAGTCTCTGAGCGACTCATCGAAGCGCGCTCTTATCTGTTAGAGGAGCTCTTCAACAAGTTTGCCGGGCCACAAGACCTCGCTGCCGCTATTCAGGTTACTGCTTTCTTCTTTCTTTTTTTCCTTTTAAATTTATGTTTAAAAAACATATATTTTAAATAATAACAATAGTATTTATTATTTTAGCGTTATTCGATCTTATTTACATGTATTAATAATGGCGCTAAAAGACAGTAGAGTGACATAAAAATAAAGCTAATTGGGTCTTTTTTTTACTTCTAAAATGACAGCAGACATGAGCACCATTTGGTTTCTGTACCGTTTTTTTTTTCTACTTCTTCGTGAATTGTTCTTTTATGCAAGATATTATTTCATTTGTATATTTTTATTTTTTTAGTTTAGATAATATTTTTAATTTAGAATGTTTTCCCAGAATTTTTATTCCAATAATTTTTCTTTGAGACTGTTAACAACGTGCGGAAGATTCCTTTCCTGACCGGCGCACAACTGCGTGTCTCTGTCCTGCAGTACAGAGATGTCTACCTCGAAAAGCAGATTCTGGATATTACGGTAATTCTCTCGATATTATCGTACTACGCTATCTAGCAAGATATGAGAGCTTATTCTTGAGTACCACACTCTTCTCCGTCTTTGCCTTACTTAATGTTGTTTAGCGTGAAAGTTTCATACTCTCTTTTCTTTCCTCTCTCTCGCTCTCTATGTCTCTCTCACTCTCTCAATTTTTCCCGCTCGCTCTCCCTCCCTCCCTCCCTCTCTCTCTCTCTCTCTCTCTCTCTCTCTCTCTCTCTCTCCAGGGCCATCCCGAGTTCGCGCTGAAGGCCATCGACGTCTACAAGGAGTGCATGTACGAGAGTATCGTCCTTTACACGGCCGTCTTTCCAGAGAACGAGATTGCAAAGAAGGATGTACGCTTATTATTCGCTTACATTTTTTTATATTTACCTTTTTAAAATCTTTTTTGTCTCAATATTTTCCCACCACAACAAATTTGACCATCTTTCTTAAAAAAAAGTTTTTACAAATATGTTTTGAACGATGCGATGAATGTATTTAAAAAAAGGAATTAAAAATACATAAAACAGTAATAATAAATAAATAAATAAATAAATATATATATTATATATATATTTATATATATTATTTAAGAAAAAAAACTATATATGATAATAAAAAAATATATAATGTTAACGATATATAAAAACAACATAAAATAATAATAATAATGAAATGCCTAGCCCTCCGTCGATCCTCGCTGGGAGCCATGGCCACCGTGCACGCCATCCACCATTCTCTCCGACTGGGCAGGCAGGAACATACGGAGACTCTTCGAGATTGTCGAGAGAGCAGAGATGAAGTAAGGATGCGTTTCTCTCTCTCTCTCTCTCTCTCTCTCTCTCTCTCTCTCTCTCTCTATCCCACTCCTTTATATATATATATCTCTCTCTCCTTTCTCTCTCTCTCTCTCTCTCTCTCTCTCTCTCTCTCTCTCTCTATCCCACTCCTTTCTCTCTGTCTTTCTCGCTCTCACCTCTCTCTTCATTTTCTACACCACTCTTTGCCTCTCACTCGCTCTCTCTGTTACTTTGTATCTCGTCTCTGTGTCTCTCTATCTCTTATTCACTCTCTCTCTCTCTCTTATCTCTCTCCCCCTCTCTCTCTATCCCACTCCTTTCTCTCTGTCTTTCTCGCTCTCACCTCTCTCTTCATTTTCTACACCACTCTTTGCCTCTCACTCGCTCTCTCTGTTACTTTGTATCTCGTCTCTGTGTCTCTCTATCTCTTATTCACTCTCTCTCTCTTATCTCTCTCCCTCTCTCTCTCTCTCTCTCTCTCTCTCTCTCTCTCTCTCTCTCTCTCTCCTCTTCTCACTCTCTCTCTCTCTCTCTCTCTCCCCCTCTCTCCCTCCCCCTCTCCTCTCTCTCTCTCTCTCTCTCTCTCTCTCTCTCTCTCTCTCTCTCTCTCTCTCTCTCTCTCTCTCTCTCTCTCTCTCAGATCTGCCGTTGACATGTCCGCCGTGTGGTCCTCACTGATGTCCTTCTTCGCCTCCTTTGGTCGCCTCGGCCTCGACTTCCGCCCTCTGGTTGTAGAGCGACTCAAGGCGCTCGTGCTGCAGCGATTCAGCGTTGCAGTCAGAGAGGCGACCACCCGGTGAGGAGGGGCCTGATTAGGACCTAATTAGGGACCGCAATTATAACCTAGTTAGGACCTAATCATGACCTAATTTGGGACCATAATAAAAAAATATCCTTATACCCTTAATTAAGATCATGGTCCTAGGGGTCCTTTTTACTTGCCTAAAATGCATTTTATGGAAACTGATTCTGCGATGATTGGACTTGGCATTGGAAAAAGAAAAGGAAAAAATTTCCAAAAAAATTAAGTTTTATAAATCGTCGAATTGCCATAACTTTTAGTTGTTTTTTTTTCCTTCTCAGATTCCACGCTACCCGCTCGCTTACGGTAGTCGTCGCAGGATTCTCTGCGAATCCCTCAGCCTCCGGAGATCCCTCGCTGACTCTGGCAGACTTTGCGAGTACCAAGGTGAGAGAGAGAGAAAAGTATTAGAAATGGGTTTGTGCGAATTGAAAAGATCCTGATGAGAAATATAGGAATAGGGCAAGAATCTAGAAAGGGAAGAAAAATGTTCGGTCGTTTATAATGTATGTAATATTACTGTTTGTAATATTACTGTATGTAATATTACTGTATGAAATGTCTTACAGTGAGATCGTCTCGTCTATCCCATACTCTATTCTTATGTTTGTCTTGGAAATGGATACCATCGGTACTCGTCGAGAGGAAAGTCATATTTTATTTTTCCCACGTATTTGACAAAAAAAATTTCAAAATACATACTAAGTGAATATTATTTTCATAAATATTTACCTTATTTTTGTCTTTTGTTTCTAAAACATCTCACTATTACCCTCATATAGATATAGTATATTATCATCATAGAATAGAATGGTTGAGGAATGGTCTTCCAGAACAGTAGGAGGGTTTAGGGCCGAAGAACAGGATGGGGTACTTAAAAGGAAACCAATTTTCCCCGTTTTTTCTCGATTTCTATATAAAGTGTATACGAATTTGTATTAGAAAAAATCCTTTCAAAATCAGAGGAGTGGGTGATTCTGGGCACAGAAAAGCACACGGGTACAGGGGGTGCAGGAATCCGGGGCAACTTTTGTATTCCAATTTTTTTCCACCAGTGTTCAAATGTCCACTTACGGGAAATTTTTTTGTACCCAAATTTTCCACAAAAAAAAATTTCGGTATCAACATTTTTCGGGAGGGGGGACCCCTTGCAAAATCTAGACCTATTTAAACACTGTTTTCCACTTTGTAATACATATATATTCTACGCTTCCATTTCGGTTTCTGGCGCCAATGCCGCCGGCGGAACTCTCTGCATGGGATGACGTGTGTGTCTATGGCAATTCTCTCCTCGATGCACTCAACGGGCTCAAGTACTCCTTGTCGCCAGTCATGGTTGGTGTCGTCCGAGGAGGAGGAGGAGGAGAGTATTAATTCGTAAATATATATATATATATTTATTTATTGACAAATGATATTATTATTGATGACTAATAAAAAAATATTTATTAATGATTCTGATAACTTGTAACAGAATTAATTGATTAATTAGTAAAAATAATAATAAAACAAGATTAATTTCTTTAATTCTTAATTATTAATTCGTCTTCTTTCTCTCAGCTCTCGATCATCGTCGTATTTTAACTGATTAGCTAGAAAATTTAATTTCCATAATTCTTTTATTTCCTCCAGCTCTCCACCGTGGTCGACAGCCTTCGCGCTTCTCTCACTTCTTCACTCTCATGGCTGGTGGAGACGTTTGGAGGCACGCAAAGCGCGCCAGCCGCCGCACACTTTGCACGCTCCGTCCGCCTGCTTGGCGTGGATCTCGTGCACTTTCTCAACCGCTGCCTACTGTACTTCTTTCCGTACGAGACCTTCTCGCGACTGTACGGATCGGCCATCTCGAAGCAATACTATGTCAGTTAGAGAAGATTTTGTTACCGTAGTTATTGTGGATAGTTTAAACAAACTTCTTTTTTCCACATTTCACCTCGAACTTTATGTATATGTCTCGCTCATTTCAATTCCCTGTTCAAAACTTTTAATACTGGCATTCTTGAACATACATACATAATAATGTTTTCTTGAGTAAATGATGATTTTAGGTGATAAATTTTTGATTACATGATTAATTTAGATGGCCTTCATCGATCTCAACATTCGCGCCATGCTACACGAGAGCGCATATAAGGAGAAGCTTGAAGAGGCAAGTTTAAAAAGCCTATAATATTTTGGCATGCTCATTAAGTTTATACTTTGACATCTCTTTTTGCATTATATAAATTATTTCAATCGATTTAACATTGCTGCTATTTTTTATACTGGCTGTATACTGTATGAAGGAAAATAAAAAGAAGAAATATTTCGCTTCATTTCCAGGTTCTTTTGCCCGTTCTGACGCGTCCAAAACTCGCCGAACTCGACATTGACGCGGTCCTGACACGAAAGCCGCTCGAGGATACTGTAGCAGCAGAAGGCACAGAGAACGGTGCGGTTGAAGAGAGTGCAGAGAAGAAGAGGACGGACGATGGAGGAGAGGACATTGCAGAGAAAGGTAGCGTTTTTTTTGTGAATTCATTATTTTGATTTACTCATCTGGAAAAAAGTTTTCCAAAAATAAAATCAGATATTGTATAGTGAAAAATTTGTTTATGCCGAGTTTTTATTGCTGGAATCCGCTAACTATGTTAAATTGGCTAATTGTAAAAATTTTTAAATATGTGTATTCATATATAATATATCTATCATTTATAACAGTATAAATAATAACAAAATAATTCTGCTAATGTAATCATACAATTTGAGAAGTGTGATTTTCAGAAGAACCCGTAGCCTCCTCAGTGAGCACGGCGGCAGAGTCAACCACAGCAACGGCGGTGGTCTCGCTTGAATCGACCGCGAGTCCCGAAGCGGCAGTTCCGGATACGGTAGAGGTCGGAGCTGGCAACTTGCCTAGCGATGCCAATGCGGATGGTGCCGTTGGAGCTGCAATCGAGAGAGCAGAGGAGATGGACACTGTCATTGAGAGAGAAGCTGAAGGAGTCCTGAAGAGGGAAGAGGAGACTAAAGGAGAGGAGGAGGAGAGGAAAGACGAGCAGAAGGAGGCCTGGGGGTGGGGAGAGGAAGAGGAAGGAGCAGATGGAGAGGAACAAGACTGGGAGGACCAACAAGAGACCTCCGCGGCAGTTATTGAAACAGCATCAATCCAACCAGAAAAGGCAGTGAAGGGAGGCAAGGATGATTGATTAGCGGGAAAAGATCAGGAAGATAATTTATGGAGATAAATTTATTATTTATATTGTTGTTATTAGCATTAAAAATAAGAAGAATTCAGAAAGAATATCGTACCATACTGGTTGAGTAATTGATTGAATTCATGGAGATGAACGATGTGTTACACTTGAATGGCTGGGTATATTTGTTTAAACACACATATTTCGTTTTGTTGTTTTTTATTCCCTGTCAAATCTCGGCTCGGTGAAGTATTTTATTCATTTTTAGCATAAAATAATTGAGCAAATAAGTGGTGTATACAAAGTTTCATTGTGCTTAATGTAATGCGGTTTTTCAACAATAATTGCTCCAGAATCGCTGAATAAGAAAAGTTGTAAGGCATATGACATTTAATTTCAGAGAAATATTCTCTTTTCTATGAACAAGAGAATGCATGTGTTCAACTATAATAAAGTCAGAAAAAGTGAGTATAATTATGTGAAAGAAAGAGAACTACAACGTCTTTAATTGATAATATTGGAAGAAATAAAAAAAAACTCTATTCTTCATATTAGAAACTACTGTGTTCGCTACGCAGAAGCAAGAATCACAAAGGATAATAATACTTTAGCATCTATCTCATTTGATTGTAGATCCATCTATGTGTTCATGTTGTTCGGCATGCATCATTTCGGGAGGAAACAATACTTTTTCAAAATTATTTTTTAAACAAAAAATAATAATTTTTGTATGCAGTCGAACAACATGGCGAACGAGAGATGCATTTGCGAGAAGACAATGACCCTTATTTAGATATATTAATATAACAATTGAAGGCCGACAGAGCTCTTTGGCGAATTTTGGCAATTTATTTGTTTTCGTACTCAAAAAAAACATAGGATTAAATGTTCCTGAATTATTCTCGTTTTTCTTACAATGTCCTTTAAAGCACAAGTCGAAGAAGGAGAAAACAGTTTAAATCATACATCATATTGATCGGCAAACTTAAAAAAAAGAATAGAGCAGAACAGAGCACGGCACTACTACCCATATAAAAGAAGCATAATCGTCGTATGCTGTGTGAGCGGGGGGGGGGGGGTATGTGTTGTTGGTCTCAAGTGTTAGCCTCTTTAAATGAAAGCCTAAAATAAATTTTAAATTCGCGCCCTTTGCCTGGCATAAGGGCAAGAGGACAGGAAAATTCAAATAGATTACGGTAGGTTTCGTGTGCTCCTTAAAAGTTAGGCACTTTCAGGCCCTTATGACCTTAGATCCTTAAGTCCTGAAATCCTTGGGACCCTAAGTCCTTAAGCCTCTCCTTAAGCCCGCGTCCTACAACCGCGTCGACCTGCCCATCTCCTGAATGTTGACGTAGAGCGGCTCTTCTGCCGTCGTCGTCTTGCCCGTCGTGTACTCGCACGGTCGCATCGTATGGAATTCGTCATCCTCATTCTCGATCATCGAGGACGGCGAATCGCTACGGTAGTCGGCAGGGATCTTAAAATGGGGATATTACTTAATTAATTGATTAATTAATTAATTGGTTAATTTTGATTTAGTTTTTATTAATTTGATTAGTCGTAGCCGCCGATCTTAAATATAATTTCTTATCATTTTTTTCTTGTTAACTAATGAAAAAAAAATAAACACATAGCAGCGACGTACGACGAAGAAAGAATGTTGTTTTTTTTCGAATGGCTTTTAGAACGAAAAAAAATTGTTTTTCCTTACATCTAGTTTTTTTTACTTATATGTATATATGCATAGCTCTTTAGCAGCGTATGTTAAAGAATAAATTTTTTGACTAATATAAAAAAAAATCTTTTTTTTTTGCTAACCGGCGGCGGAGGCGCAAATTCTTCGGGCGGCTCATTAAGGCGCGCACGGATTTCGGCGGCGAGGTAATATCTGGAAAATATTTTTTTGTTTTTTTTTTCTTCTCTCTATCTCAACATACTATTAGAATCTTTCTGATTGTACATGTATTTATTTTTTCCTATTTCTTTATTAATGTTTTTTTACAATTTAATTATTATTTTTAACGTCTTAAAGAAAAAACTTTGACACTGACTCGTAAGTCCTGTACTTTTGCTGAATCTGAAACTTGTACTGCTCCTCTTCCATGCCGAGGATGCGCAGGAAGTTGTCGAGTTCGGGCACCTCGAAGGCGTCCCACTAAAGCAAAAAAAGATATTCGTGTTTGAATTGGCGCGCAAAAATCCCTGAGCAGTCAGTCAGGAATTTGCGCGGGAATTCAAACGCACCAGTATGTCGCCAGTGTCATTCTCCTGCAGGACGTAGCAGCGGGCGTGTGGTGAGCGCCACTGAAGAAGCGCCCGCTTCAATGGGCACGTCTCGTCCGAGATGCGCACAAGTTTCCCTGAAAAGTGCAGGGATTCGAAATGAACTCTCACAACGAAAGTGAAAGATTACTGTAGTCGATTGGATGACTAACAATACGAGTATATTTATATATAAGAGTTTGGCGGAATTTTCTCCTTGTTTATTCTCATGATCTTCTTCCCCGAAACATACACATTGTAAATCTATTGTATTCGCAGTCCCCGTCAAGTTTGAAGGCATACGTTGCATGTCTGATGTTGTGGCCTTCTGACTTCTGGTTTTTGTTTCGATCACACTTCCCGATCCCTTTCATTTGAACCACCCTCTCTAGCTCTCTCTCTCCATATCTCTTTCTCACTCTTTCACTCTCTCATTCTCTTTATCTCTCTCTCCCTCTCTCTCTCTCTCTCTCTCTCTCTCTCTCCTTCTCTCTGATTTTGTTCCTTTTGATGTCTTCTCATGCATATCACGAGGCATCCTTTTGTGTCCGTTTGTTCCCTTTCCTTTCGCTATGCCCGGCATGGAAATGGAGTACGTCACTTTCAAAGGAATCCACTCGCTTCAGACGAGATGAATAGCAGAGAAGAGAGGGAGAGAGAGAGAGAGAGAGAGAGAGAGAGAGAGAGAGATAAAGGCTGAAAGAGAGAGAGAGTGAGGCTAAGAAGGAGCGAGAGGAAGAGAGACAGAGAGAGAGAGAGAGAGAGAGAGACAGAGAGAGAGAGAGAGCGAAAGAGAGAGCGAAAGAAAGCGGAGAATGGAAACCATAGAAGGGTGCCAAGAGGCTCCGGCACAACGAATGCGCATTTTTTGTTGGCATGTTCATTGTCCCGGAAACCCTCCGATGTATACCCCGAGGGCGGAGTGGCGGAGAGGGGGATGGGGACGAAGGGTGCGAAATAGTTTGGGGGATAAAGAGCCCCAAAATGGTTAGGGTGGATAAAGAGCCCCAAAATGGTTAGGGTGGATAAAGAGCCCCAAAATGGTTAGGGTGGATAAAGAGCCCCAAAATGGTTAGGGTGGATAAAGAGCCCCAAAATGAGTTTGCAAGAGCATCCACCTTCATCAAATACAATGTGTGTATTGGCCGGCGCCGGCAATCCCCTCTCTTACAATTAGACATAAAATTAGTCGCCAGACGGCGCCGAGGATGAACGAGGTTTTAGAGAGAGAGAGAGAGGGGGGGGGGGAGAAAGAGAGAGAGAGAGAGAGAGAGAGAGAGAGGAGAGAGAGAAAGAGAGAGAGAGAGAGAGAGAAGCTTGGACTAATGAGATATCTCATGCTTTCCTGGGAGGTGGAGCTCTCTCTCTCTCTCTCTCTCTCATTAGTTCGATAGCCTTCTAATTGGAAGGATGGAAGGCACTGACAAGTGCGGGAATTCAATGTACATACATACATTCTCATTCATGTTGATATGTATGTCCGAATGGAGGACTACAAAATAGTAAGAGCAATTTTTTTTGGCTTTCCGTGTTCGGGAGAGTGAGAGAGAGAGAGAGAGCGAGAGAGCGAGAGTGAGAGAGCGAGAGAGAGAGAGAAGGAGAGAAAGAGAGAGAGAGAGAGAGAGAGAGAGAGAGAAAGAGAAAGAGAGAGAGAGATAATAGAGAGCGAGAGAAAGAGAGAGAAAGAGAGATGAGAGAGAAAGATAGAAATTCGCTAAAGAAGAAGTCAAACGAAAAGCGTAAAAGGAGTGGAGAAGCGGAAGGAGAATTAGAGAGGAAGAAGAAGAAGAGGCTGAATGCTCGGCTGTAATTGAATTCATGCACGCCCTTACATTCAAGTCCGTCATACGACATCCAACATTCATTTTTCCTCTCTCTCTCCTCTCTATCTCTCTACTTATCTATCTCTCTCTCACTCTTTCTCTTTCTCTTTCTCTCTCTCATTTTCTCTCTTTCTTACTCTCTCCTACCCAATTTCAATCACTCTGTAGTTCACCTGTGGCTCTATCGCGCTCGTCAATTCTCTCTCTCTCACTCTCTCTCTCTCTTCCCCTCTCTCTCTCCCTCTCTCTCTCTCTCGATTCCTCTCTCTCTCTCTCTCTCTCTCTCGATTCCTCTCTCTCTCTCGATTCCTCTCTCTCTCTCGATTCCTCTCTCCCTCTCTCACACTCTCTCTCTCTCATGATGTTCTATAGCTAAAGCCTTCACCATTTCTTTCCTCTTTCATCACTCATTCTATTCCTCTGCCCTCGGGGATCTCCCCGCCTTCAGCCACACATGACTTATTCACGTTCCGCCCAAGAAGGTGTTGTTGCAACGGCCATGTCATCATAATCAATTTCATTTGGTCTTTTTATGAGTTTCCCAGAATTTAGAATAATTGCACTCTCTGCCATTTCCAACAATAGGAAACGTACCAATACGCACTCTCATTTGATAATTTTGTTTCCTAATGGCAAACAAAGGACTATTCTTAAATCCTGGACAAAATTATAATGTATACCGAAAGAAAAAAATTCCGATGATATCATCTAACCGATATCAAGTAAGTTTAGTTGATAGCTAATTTAATGCCATATTTTAAGCACAATATTTCATCATTAATAATGTGAAAATATACATATATGTATGTTTTAACAGTATTTTTATTGTTGCAGAATAAATTGCGTGAATAAAAATGAAACCTAAATTTAAAAATAAATAACTTACTGAGCAGCGTCGCGCACTCTTGCTCGATTGTGCATTCGTAGAGCGCAAACTTGCGGGGATTGTCGGCCACCTTGAACTTGCGCAGCAGCGTGACGATCATTTGTCTTGAAATTAGAGGACATTTTTATTAATTTATTTATTTATATATGTTTCAAAAATATTATTATTATAATATTTATAATTATTATTATTATTATTATTCTTATTATTATTATTATTATTATTATTATTATTATTATTATTATGTAGTAATATATTTTAAAAAGAAATCCTAGTTTATAAATTATTTGAATGAATATATTTATTTTTATTTCATAAAATTTTATTATTTTGCAGAATATTACACTATAATAATTTAATCCACTAGAAATTTTTGTTAAAGAAATGCAGAAAAAAAAGATAGATAGATATTCTCTAACCTCGCCGTCATTTCGCTATTGATAGCCACCGTCTTGACGGTGTTGCGCGGCAAGAAGAAAGAAGTGATGGTGCGCTGGCCGCATGATGTAGTGCCTAAATATAGATAAAATTTAATAATAATAATATTATTATTATTATTTAGTTCGTCATTTATTAACAATTTTTCCCATATTTCGTTCTCATATAAATACACACGCATATTTGACGGAATTCTTCTTTAGTCATTGGCATTTTAGAGGTTTCTCCCAGGACGAATAAATAAATACTTACTTATATCTAAAATGTCTTATTATTAGTACCAGCGCAATATTGTATGACATTACCTTTCCCAGGTGATAAATGTGGCAGAAAACAAAGCCATAATCATCTATCTAGAGTACGAAAATAGAAAGGATTTCGCAGCATTTCTTTCTCGTTTTTGTTGTCCGTTCGATTATTAGCAAAATTGTGAGCTCGCGTCATTTGTTATCCTTCTTTTCTCTCTTTCGCTCTTTCTCTCTCTCTCTCTCTCGCCCTATCTCTTTCTTTTCATTTCTCATTCTCTCTCACTCTCACTCTCTCTCTCACAAGGGAAGTCTTTCGGCGGGGTGTGGCAAAACACAACATATTATACATCATTCGAAAGCTCTCAACGAGCTGATAACGTATTTGATGTTTATAGCTGCAGAAGAGAGCGCTAGAAAAACCGAAGCACAGGCGTACCTGGGTCTGGAAGGGCCCTGGCTTGTAGAGTCCCCTTCCAGACCAGGCGCCTGCAGCCGCAAAAGTTAAGAAATCGAACGGGATTTTTTTATGCGGAATGTAAGCGACTTGCTCTTACAGAGAAACAAGATTCAAATAGAAATAATACATCCGCAGTTGTTTAAGGCAAAAACATGGAAGTTTTTGAGATAGATGGACTTTTTGAGAATATGAAAATTTTACAGCGTGATTTAATATGTGAACTATAATTTTTCATGTTAAAAACGGCTTGAAAAAGAGTAATTAGTGGCTTAAAACTCAAAAATCTCTTAAGAAAAAATTTATTTTTCTCCATACAAAACAGTCCATTTTTCACCAAAGGGGGACCCCTTTGGTGAAAAATGGCCTAAAAGATTTTTTTCCCAAAAGTCATCAGAAATGAAGTTATTAATTATTATATGGCCTACTGTTACGTAAACATTAGTTTTAGAGTCCATAAAGCTATCACATATCGTGCAAATGTTAATTTTAGGGTATTTTTCCTGCAATTTCGGCGAAAAAGAATCTCTTCTGCAGCTATAAACATCAAATACGTTATCAGCTCGTTGAGAGCTTTCGAATGATGTATAAATTGTTATGGTTTGCCACACCCCGTCGAAAGACTTCCCTTGTCAGTCAGATGACTGCAAAAGGTGCTCATTGCTCTCATTTGTTATTCATAGCGCAGAGGCTATTTCTCTCGCTCTTCCTCGGTCTCTCTCTCTCTCTCTTCCTCAGTCTCTCTCTCACTCTCACTCTCTCTTTCTCTCTCTCTCTCCCTCACTTTCTCTCCCTGGATTTTCAGAAAAGGATTTCTTTCATCTCCTCCATTTTAAGTCTGTTTTGGCCACCTCCTCTTTGCGTCTGGAGTCTTTCCAGTTCCGTGTGCTCGCTCTCGCATTAGAAATATGACGTGAGTGAGGATGACATAAAGAGCAGAATTTTAACGCCTTCTGATGTCTTTTGCAGCCATGACTTAACTTTAGAGATAGAGGTCGAGAGAAAGAGAAAGAGAGAAAAAAAGAAAGAGAGAGAGAGTGTGTGTGTGTGAGAAAGAGAGAGAAAAAGATAGCGAGAGAGAGAGAGAGTGAGAAAGAGAGAAAGAGAGAGAGAAAGAGAAAAAGTGTGCGAGATGAAAAGAGAGCGAGAGAGATGGAGAGAGAGAGAGAGAGAGCTGGAGAAAGAGAAAAGGACAGAAGACGAACCACTTGATGTAAGTCAGTCTCACAAAGGGAGTCAGCTATCGCTCCTCCCCCTCTTCACTCAGTTCATCCCCCACTCACGTCTTCCCTCCATTTGGGGGGGCATTCCCTTACGCGCGGCTTCTCATCTGACGAGTAGAGAAGAGAGAGAGAGAGAGAGAGAGAGAGAGAGAGAGAGAAAGAAAGAGAGGTAGAGCGAGAGAAAGAGAGAGAGAGAGAGAGAGAGAGAGTTATGGAAAGAGAGAGAGAGAGGAGAAGTAGACAAGCGAAGAGAATGCAATTAAAGAAGCTGGTTGGCAGAGAGAGAGAGAGGAGAGAGTGAACGAGAAACAAGAAAGAGAGAGGGAGAGTGAAGAGAAGCGAGAGAGAAGAGAGAGAAAAAGAGAGTGAGAGAGGGAACAGAGAAAAGAGAGACAATGAAGTGAGCTTTGCTCTGACATCGAACTGGCGGCGGAATGCGTGTACGTCATGTTATCTCCGTGGAATCCCCAAGAGAGATTAAGAGCGAGAGAGAGAGAGAGAGATAGAGCGAAAGAGAGAGAGAGACAGAGAGAGAAAGAGAGAGAGAGAGAGAGAGAGAGAGAGGAGAAGAGAAGAGAAAGGAGAGAAAAGAGAGCGAGAGAGATGGAACAGAGAGAGTGAGGATGAAGAGAGAGAGAGCGAGAGAGAGAGAGAAAAGAGAGAGAGAGATAGAAGAGAGAGAGAGAGAGAGGAAAAGAAAAAGAGCGAGGGCCATAAATGCAATGGCGTAGAATATTCGCGCCTACACATGACGGTCATTTGCTTTCTTCTTCGCGTAAATATTCTGGAATTTGGCTCCTTTATTGCATTTCCCATTATTTTTTCTTCACTCGGCCCTCGAGGCAATTTCCTGCTTTCTTCTTTTGTTCTCTCTCTCTCTCTCTTACTCTCTCTCTCTCTCTCTCTCTCTCTCTCTCTGTCTGTCTCTCTCCCTCATTCTCTCTCTGTCACTATCTCTCTCTTTTCTATTTCTCTCTCATTCCCTCCCTCTCTCTCCCTCTCTCTTTATTTCTCTCTCTCTCCGTCTCTCTCTTTCTTTCTCTCCCTCTCTCTCTCTATCTGTCTATCTCTCATTCTAAATCTCTCAACCTCTCGTCATGCCTCCCATTCATCATCGATTCCACACACACCACCCACATGTCCTCACATGGTGTCCGTTACATGGAGCTTCATCTTTCTATCTGGTCCCTCTCTCTTTTCTCTAACTGTCTCTCTCTCACTCTCTCTCTCTCTTCTCTCTAGTCTCTGTCTCTCACTCTCTTTCTCTATCTCTCTCTCTCACTCTCCCCTACTCTCTCCTCTCATCCTTTAGTGCCTTTCACAAACACAAACAAATATGCTCCGCGCCACTGCATCTCGGTGCCATTCCATTCATTCATTCTCCAACTCTTTCCCCAGTACTAATCATCCCGGAACCACAGGGACTCGACTATATTTTTGCCTTATAATTAGGCTGATATGAGCCTTGTAATAAGTATACAAGCAAGTATACAAAGTAGTATTTATAGACAGCGATGATGTGTTTGAAAGTTACTCTAAATTAAGCATGTGCATTTTGAATGGTTTGACGCGGAACATTTTTTTGGTTGGAAAAAATTCAAAAGTGTGCTCGTTTTAGGTTCAGATTTTTCCTAATTATAAGCTCTCCTTTATATGCGCAGATGTTGTCAAGAAAAAAAAATTTTCTCGCTGTTTTCTTGCCTTTGTCAATTCTCTCTCTCTCTCTCTCCCTCTCTCTCTCTCTCTCTCTGTCTCTCTCGCTCTCGCTTATGAGAAATTGTCAAATGCGATTGAAATTGGAAAGAGTAATCACTGCTAAAAATAGTCTAATTGCGCAATCGTGAAGTACTAGTGATATGTAAACGATCAGATACATGCGGCGGTTCCATATAGTGA
The DNA here is from genome assembly GCA_945643635.1 of Allodiplogaster sudhausi. Lineage (NCBI taxonomy): Eukaryota > Metazoa > Nematoda > Chromadorea > Rhabditida > Diplogasteridae > Allodiplogaster > Allodiplogaster sudhausi. The sequence goes on from CALZFC010000270.1 coordinate 160,643, forward strand.
AAAAGAAACTTGTATGCCATATCTTATGAATAACCTCTAGCTGGGAGTTTCACATGTAACGAAGTAGTGAGAAATTGTGAAACTGCCAGATGTTTTACAACTTTCCTTTTAACTGCCTCTCAGCATACACAAACTTCATGTGTTTGCAATCCTTTTATATTTTTATTGTTCTATATTAGAGCCTGGGGAGGTCTATTTTAAGAAGCGTCACGCAATTAGTCGGGGGATGGGGGGGGGCGGAGAGAGAGAAAGAGAGATACAGACAGAGAGGGAGAAAGAGAGAAACAGACAGATAGAGAGAGAAAGAGAGAGATAGAGAGAGAGAGAAAGTGAGAGAAAAGATAGAGTAAGAGAACTAGAGAAAGAAAGAGAGAAAAATATAGATCCAGCTGTTTATATTCACATGTGCTCATTGCTCTTCCATCACTCATTCGCTCAACTATTTTTTTGCCCGTTCCTTTTCTCCGTCATTCCCGATGTGATGTATGTATATCTGGAGGGTTCGAAGCATTCGTATGAGCGTTCCCGTCTGTTTCTTTCTCTCTCGTCCTCTCTCCCTCTCTCGCTCTCTCTCTATTTCCCGCTCACTCTCTCTCTCTCTTTCTCTCAAGCTCTCCCTCTCTCTCCCTCTCTCTCTCTCGCCATCATTTCCCTGGCCACTTTAGCCACCGTGTGAAACTAATTTTGCACGACGGCTGTCAAGAATGGAGAGAGTGAGAAAGTGGAGAGACGCAGAGAAAAAAGAAAGAACACTAGAGAGGAAAGCGTGAGAGGAGCCCGATGTACGGGGATACAATATGCAGATAGATAAATTGGAATGAAGGATGGCAGCTAATTAGAGGAGAAAGAGGGAAGAGAGAGAATGAGAGGGAGAGAGGACGAGAGAGGGAGAGAGAGTGAGAGGGAGCGAGAACGTGAGAGAGTGAGAGAATGAGATGTAGTGAGAGAGTGAGAGAGAGAGAGAACGCGAGAACTAGAGAGTGAGAGGTAAAGAGAGACAGAGATGAGCTCGCACTTCATCCTATCTCCGCCTGCAAAGTGTAGTGGCACTCTTGAACCAGCTTACACGTAATCAGCCCCCTCGCACTCTGCATAATTGAGAAGACTCTCTCTCTCTCGCTAATCTGGAGTTGACAGGCCGGTCGCGCGGCACATTGCAGAGTGCTACTCTTGTCAGCATATCGAAATAGGCCCAGGGGTAGAGGGAAGAGAGAGAGAGAGTGAGAGAAAGACGGAGAGAGAGGAGAGATAGAGAAGAAGAAGAAGAGGAGAGAGAGAGAAAGATAGAGAGAGAGAGAGAGAGAGAGAATCCGATTCGGTCTCGCGCTATTAAAGTCGTATTGCATACTGCCTAGCTGCCAAAATACGCGCGCAATGCAGTCTCGCCCCTGGGCAGTACGCCGCGGTTAAGTCCGTCAGAGAGTATTATTAGTCAGAGATTGCCCTCCATGCTTATCTTTCCTCTTCCGCTATGCGCTTTTCCGCTATTCATTGCTCGCATTGCTGGCTCTGTGTTTCTCTCTTCATGTTCTCTCTCATGCTCTCTCTCTTTCTCTCTCTCTCTCTCTCCCTGTCTAACTGCCCTTTATTCTCACTGTTTCGGTGTGTTCTTAATAATTATATATTACAATATTTTTAAATACCCGCGAAATCTATCTTAATACCCGCCGCGATCTTTTCATCCGAATGCATAGTCAAATTTGTTCTCTTTTTCTTTCTACATATTTTGAATTCAATTAAATCATTCCCAAGTCTCCTCCTCCAGTCACCTTCATTCGTACTTCTTTCGCTGCCTCTGGCCGGTTGACGCTGGCTGGTTTTGGCTGCGGGCGGAGCATCCAATTTGTGTGTGAGTTTAGTTTTCTACTTATATTTATTTTATTTATTAATTTTCTAATAAGCAATAATAATACTGCTTATCCTTAACTCTTTTAACTGTTTATTCGCTGATCGCCCCAATGTTCTTATATGAGCTGTTGTTTTAGAGGAAATAGAAACCAACTACACATATTTTTTTAAAGAAGAAAAATTTTTTTAGAAAGAATTATGATTAAGTCTTTTCAGCCTAATAAGGCGAAAAATAAAATGGCAGCGACAAGTGCGAGCAACATCGACAACGTCCTCAGCGACCTCGTCCATCATGTCAGATTATATACTCATATTTCAAGATTGGCGGGAAATTCAAAATTGGCCTGAAATTCAAAATTGGCGGGAAATTCAAAATTACTATTTTTTAATCTCTTCAGGCCGAAGGCTGGGCGAGCGGGCCGAACGCGCGTTGCCGAATGGCAAGAATGGCCAGCACAAGAAGGCGGTCGACCAGCTGCGCTTCCCGTCACTCGATGAAGTGAGAGCTACCGTAATCTTTGGCTCTTCGTGGCGGGACCCGGGAGAAGTTTGAATTTGAATTTACTTTTTTTTGCAGCCCGATCCGTGCTTCGAGCAGCTGACACGCGCCATCTCGAGTCACGTCACTGATCTACTGATGAAGCGTCTCGGCCTGCCGGCCGATGGCAATCTGGTGCGGAGGGAGAGAGAGAGAAGCAGAGAGAGAGAGAAAGAGATAATGAGAGAGAGAAAGAGATAATGAGAGAGAGAAACAGAGAATGAGAGAGCGAGTGAGAGAAAGAGAGAGAGAGAGAGAGAAGGTAAGAGAGAGAGAGAAAGAGAGAATGAGAGCGTGAGTGAGAGAAAGAGAGTGAGTGAGAGAGAAATAGATGGAAAGAGAGAGAGAGAGTGAGAATAAGCTAGAGGCAGAGAAGGAGGCCAAAGGTTGAGCGGGACCAGCTTCGCCGTTGACTACAGCCTAGTAGCTATAGCTAAGGACCGACGCTCAAAATCTTTGCTAAACTACGGTAGTCTCCAAGGTTACGGTATCTCAGTTGCTGGACGACGACTCTCCACTCGAAGAAGAGGAGCGACCGTGGATCGACGAGCGAGGCCGGGAGAGGGGACCGGCGGCGAGGCAGCGCGAGCATGCGCGCATCGTCGCAGAGGCACTCGTCAAGGGTGTGGGCGGAGGCGGAGGAGGGGGAGGAGGTTAGGGCGACTTAGGGCGACTTAAGACTTAAGGACTTAGGGCGAGTGAAGAATAGTTTGGCGAGTTAAGGAGTCTTAGAACGAGTTAAGACGACTTTAAAGACCTAACCTAATGTAAGACACACAAGGCCATAGGAGACATAAGGACTTAAGACGATTTAAGGACCTAATGACATAAGGTGATTTAGGGAGTTAAGACGACTTAAGGACATAGTGCCAATGGAGACTTAAGGCTCTCTGAGACCCACATAAGACACTACTTGATTGGAGGAAATGCAAAAGAATCAGCCGCTATGGCGGCTTAGGCATATGTAGGCTCTCAAGGCCTAACGGTGAAAGTTGAGGCACCAATTTCTACGTTCTCTTTCAGGCGGCCGCGCCAGCTGCCCCCGCAACTCCCGCCGCGCAACGGCGTCGTGTCCCGCTGAGTTAGAATTTTAGAATTATAATATATACTTTTTTTTAATGTTATATCGATTGATTATACATAGTCAACAAGCTCTTCAGGGCGCGACTGCACCGCGACACCAAACGCGCAATTATATTTATTAAAATAAATATAAAAATAATTATTATAATTTTAATATATATATATTTTTAATGTTATATCGATTTTAATTATAATTATTTTAAGGGCGCGACTGTACCGCGCCACCAAACGCTTTATTATATATATTAAAATTAAAATAATAATTATAATAAAAAAAAATTCTTATCGATTTTAATTGTTCTATTTAAGGGCGCGACTGTACCGCGACACCGTCGTCGTCGCCGACGCCCTTCTCGCGCGTCTGCTCGCATCATCAGCATCAGCACGACTCGAACAATTTGATCGATGCGGTAATTTATTTATTTTATTTTATTTTTAATTTATTTCTTTTAATTATTCAAATTATGTAACAAAAATTTTTTTTTTAAATAAAATCGAGCAAGATTCAAATATATTAAATTTGAAATTTTATTTTGGCGCGAAAATATTTTTTCTATTTTTTTCTTTTTTTTTGCAGGGCTCTCGCTTCCACAGCGAGAATCGACTCGACCGCAATTACCGGCACCCGCGCCTCGTGGGTTTTTTTTAAATCATATTATTTTTGATTGGAGTCATTAAGCGAACTCTGGATTGAATTAATTGCATCTTCATTAGTATTAATGAAATTAATACTAATTATTTTAGTGTGTCTCCATTTGCTCTCTGGGATTACTGTAGCTTTCTGTCTTTTTAGTGCGTCTTAACTTTCGGATTACTGTATCTTTCCAGACGAGACGCCGCTCGAGAATCGCGCGAGTCGCCTACGACGCCAGTCACTCGAGCAGCGACGCCTGGCCGCCGCCACCGCGGAGACGCGCAGCCGAAGCAGCTTTCGCAGTGCAGGTCGTGCGGGGTTTTCATTCTCTCTCTTTCTCTTTCTCTCGCTCTCTCTGTATCTCTCTCTCCTCTCTCTCTTTCTCTCTTTCTCTCTCTCTTTACTCTATTTCTCTTTCTCTTCTCTCTTTTCTCTCATTCTCGCTCTCGTCCTCTGCTTCTCTCTTTCGCTCCACTATCTTTTCGTAGATGTTTCTAACACGGCGCGTAAATATATTTCAATAATCCTATATTTTTCAGCCGCGTCGCCTCTCATGCAGCGGCGCTTGTCCGGCACGCAACACGTCACGCACTGACGGCCCACGCAACGCGGCAAACCACCCGGGTCTCTCTTTTTCTTCTCCTCTCTCTCTCTCTCTCTATCTCTCACCTCTTCTCTTGCTCTCTCTCGCTCTTTCGCTCTCTCTCTCTCTCTCTCTCTCTCTCTCTCTCTCTCTCGTTCCCTCAACCCTCTCGCTCTCGCTATCTCATTTCGCTGTCTCGGTCCATACTGATGTCTCGGCATAAAGCATACTGTGTATGAAGAGTTCGCGTGTAAGAGGTCTCATCTCGGGGAAAAGACAGATGGAAAAGTGTGGAAAGCTGCTTTAAGTTCTCTTCCCTTGAATATGACTACTCCACAGAAGAAGGACGTTCAACATATTGGAGGCGAGAGCATTCAAATTTGACTTTTGGCGGGAAGAAATTTTAAAATCCTCTTGCCTGTATTGACGACATCGTAGACTGTGGGCGGCCGCTCGCCGGCGACAATGTTGATGGGGCGCGTGAAGTTCATGTGGATCTGCAGGAAGCCCGTGAAGGACTCGCCGTCGTCGCACTGGAGAGAGAAAGGAATTGCGAGAGGGAGAGAGACGGAGAGATATGAAGAAAGAGAGAACGATAGAGAGAGCAGAAAGATGGGAATAAAGAGAGAGCGAGAGAGAGATTGAAGGAAGACAGTAAGAGAGAGAGCGAGAGCGAGAGCGAGGGAGAGAGCGAGGGAGAGAGAGAAAGAGAGAGAGAGAGAGAGTTAAAACGATACAGAGAAAGAGAGCTAGAAAGAGAGAGAGACAGAGAGACAGGAGAAAGCTCAAGATGCTCAAAGAAAGCTCAATGTTCTCTCTGCTGACTGACTGAACAGTCTCATCCCGAGTCCCTCCATCTCTGCCTCTCTATTGTACTCGTCAATGGCAGCAGAGAGAGCGGCGTCCGCGTAGCCGTGCGCGAACTCGAACGGCGTGTCCTCCTTCACGTACAACTCGCGAACGAGCAGTGGCTTCAAAAGGGGGCGTGGCTTGTGGCGAGGGCCGGATTTTAGATTGACTAGACGAATTACGGCATTATTGACTGTGCTTGATTGATTTTCATTTCTATCATCTATTCATATAATATTTTTTAAAGATAACAACAACTTATATGGAGTCATCAGCCGCCGAGCCTAACTAAAGGTTCTCTGTTTTTGAGGCTATATTCATAATATATATATGTATAAGGCTACCGACATGAGTCTAATGTCTCTCCGTATCAATAATCTGAATCTCCAAACAATTCCTCCCTGAATCCATGGAATCCTACTCCGTGCCTCGCTTATCAGTCAGGCAAGGCTAATGCTGAGGCTCAGCACTAACTTGCTGCGGTGGCGCGGATGCTTCCATGCTAGACGACATGGAGGGGGCGAACGAGCGTGGCACGGTCGAAGAGGCGGAACGGAGGCCGAACAGAGGGTTCTGGAAGAGAGAGAGAAGAGAGAGAGAGAGAGAGAGAGAGAGAGAGAGATAGAGAGAGATAGAGAGAGATATAGAGTAAGCAGAGAGGGAGAGAGATAGAGAGAGAGATATAGAGTAAGCAGAGAGAGAGAGAGATATAGAGTAAGCAGAGAGAGAGAGATATAGAGTAAGCAGAGAGAGAGAGAGAGAGAGAGAGAGAGAGAGCAAGCAGAGAGAGAGAGAGATATATAGAGTAAGCAGAGAGGGAGAGAGAGATAGAGACAGATATAGAGTAAGCAGAGAGAGAGTGTAAGCAGAAAAAGAGAAAGAGATAGGGAAAGAGAGAGAGAGAGAGAGAGAAGAAAGAAAGAGAGAGGGGAAATAAGGAACCAGAGTTGGAAAAATATCCAAATGAAAAAAACTACCCGAACTTCAAAGAAATCAATTATTTTGTCCAGCGCGCTTACGATTTGATTTATTGATTTTTTGTTGATCACTATTGTACCCTGAAAAATTATTTTATGAACTTTCTTATGGTTAGAAACTTTGAAAGAAAATACGCATGAAAAGAAAAAAATTTCAAAGCTTTTGGCGAGTACTAATAAGGAGCAAGGAAATAGTGAGAAAGACAAGGAGAAGGCGGGAGAGAAGAGAGAATGGGAGAAAGAGAGAGTGGAGGGAGAGACACAGAGAAAGAGAGGAGAGAGAGAAAGAGAGAAAGAGAAGAGAGAGAGAGAGTAAAGAGAGAAATAGAGAATGGGAGAAAGGGAAAGAGAGAAGGAGAGGAGAGAGGAGAGAGAAGAGAGAGACAGAGAGACAGAGAGAGAGGAGACAGAAAGAGAGAGAGAGAGAGAGAGAGAGAGAGAGAGAGAAAGAGGAGAGAGACAGAGAGAGAGGAGACAGTAAGAGAGAGAGAGGAGAGAGACAGAGCTAGAGGAGACAGAAAGAGAGAGAGAGAGAGAGAGAGAGAGAGAGAGACGAGAGAGAGAGAACGAACCGTTTGCGATGTCGCCGTGCTCTCTGCGCTCTTCACCACTTCTCCTCGCTCGGGCGTCGCTTCGGGCGAGGGTGGAATCTCGGGCAACGCGACCGCGGCGGAAGCTGAGGCTGCCGCGTCTGGCGCGGACGCCGCGCGGAGAGCGGCACGCGCCGCCGGAGGCAGAGTGCCAAGCGTACCGCCCTCGAGCTGGGTAGAGAGCGGTGACGTCATCTGGGAAAAAATGAGAAGATAAAATTGCATCTTTGTTTTGCCATCTTTTTTTCTATTCTTTTCATTTTAATCATAAAAAGAAATAGAGCGTTGAGGTCTTAAAAGAGATAATTTCTTTATTCACTGTTATATACATATATATTTTTTGCCATCTTTTCTAATCCCTTTCAATGCATGAAAGAATACAAGTAAACGCAAATAGCAGGGTCTTTGGAAAAACTGTTGAAAAGAGAAAGCGGGAGAGTGAGAGGGAGAGAGAGAGAGGAAGAGAGAAAGAGAGTGAGAGAGAGAGAGAAAGAGAGAGCGGCTACCGTTCGAAGAGAGAGACGAGCTCGCGGAACGACAGTCGAGAGTCACGAGTGGCAGGCAACGCTCGTGGCACGTGTAGTTGCAGTCTGTGGTGAGAGGGAAAAGGTGGGGGGCTATAACATGACCCAAGGTAATAAAATAGATTTTAAAAAGAAATTGAAAATAGAAGCCTATTAAAACCAAAAAATATTGCGTTACTATAGGAGGTGTGTCTAATTGTAAGAGAGAAAAAAGCAAAAGAAACTCTTAAAAATTAGTAATTTAAAGATCCAAATAAATTTTTTTTACATTTATATTCATGCATAAAAAAAGAATACTTACGCGAGCACTTCGAAGCCTGCTGCATGAACCCCAGATGAAATCGCCGCACTTGTCGCACCACGTCGGATGCATCAGGTTGATCGTGCTGGGACCAAAAGACGTTTCAAAAGTACATTTGAATTTCGCTCTTTAGAGCAGCTAGAAGAGAGCACGCAGGCATGTATAGAGTCTCGTCAATTCATCATCTTTTTCTATTACGCATATATCTTTCTGACAATGAGCCTTCCTCTGGTTAGAAATACTCTCTTCTATGCTTACATGTGGAAAACACCAATGTGTTTCGCGCCAAAAAATTGCGATAAATATGCCATCTTTTTTCTTCCTCTTCTTACAAGGTAAAATGATTCACATGGGTCCTAGAGGGAAAAAATAAATCTAAAACAAAAAGGGTTTTTTTCACAAATAAAAAATTAAATTCGTTAGATAATCACACCCGAATTCGTGGCCGGCGCCAGGTTTCGGTACGCCGACCGTCAGCAGATCTTGCAGCGGGCCAAAGTGCTGCCGCTCAAGGGTGTCATCCCAGCAGTCACTCGAGTGAGACGAGCCCCAGTTCAGCCATGATAGCGGGTCCTGGAGAGGGAGAGAGAGCGAGAGGAGAGAGCGAGAGTGAGAGTGAGAGTGAGTGTTAGAATTAGGGAGGGAGAGGAGGGAGGATGAGAGAAAGAGAGCGCGAGATAGAGTGAGAGAAAGAGGGAAAGTGAGGTAGTGAGGGAGCCAGAAAGACAGGAAAAGTGAAGGAGAGAGAGAGAGAGGGAGGTACAACGAGAGAGAGAGAGAGACAGAGAGAGAGAGAGAGAGAGACAGAGAGAGAGACAGAGAGAGAGAGAGAGAGAGAGAGAGAGAGAAACCGCCACAAACCTCCGCAGCGCACTCGTCCAGTCTGATCGACTTGAATGAGAAGCCCGTGTCGTCATTGTAGCCCTCGCCTGGCAAGGCGGCTGACGCCTGAAAGAGGGGCACAAAAGGAATTAGAAAAAATTATATTTTAATGGCTTATAATAAAAAAAATAAGTCTATAAAAAAAGTTTTAAAGGAGATAAACTCAGTTCCACCGTCTTCGATTAAAAAAGGTATTAGAAAAAAATTTAAATCGCATCTACATATATTCTCAAGTCAGCACAGAATCAATACGCAAGGAAGAATTAAATTTTTTATTTAATTAATATAAGATGTAAATAAATAAATAAATAAATAAATAACACTTTAATATTAACTTAAAGCTTACGCCAAGATTATTGCCGTTATTCGACGTCGTCGACTTGCCGCTGCCATCGGACGAAGAGGAGGAGGCGCTCGTTGACGCACTCGGTGTCTGCAGCATCGACGACATGGCAGAGTCACTCTGCAGAGAGAGAGAGAGAGAGAGAGAGAGAGAGAGAGAGAGAGAGAGAGAGGAGAGAGAGAGAGAGAGAAGGAGAAAGAGAGAGAGAGAGAGAGAGGAGAGAGAGAGAGTGAGAGAGAGACAGAGAGAGAGACAGAGAGAGAGACAGAGAGAGAGAAAGAGCGAGAGAGAAGAATGATGGAGCGAATGGGTTTCCAGAAATAACGGAGAGAGAGAGGGCGAGTAAGAAAAACAGAAAAGATAGAGAAGAGTGAGATTCTAGCATGGACTGCCAGGGACATGAAGCATTCGCGATGGCATTGATTTTAAAATGTTTGTTTCAGTCGTGCATGAAGCTAGGCTTTTTTCTTCTCTCTCCCTCTTTTTTCCAACCGCGGATTCATTTTTCAAGAATCATTGCGCGTAGGCTTCCCGAACAGTTTTTTCAATGCAAACAAAAAGAAGTTACTGTTTCCCCCTTATTACAAATTCGTCAGAGTGTGCTTGTGTACTTTCTAGAATTGGTTGTCTCGCAACCGCATTCGGAATCTGAGGCAGAATGTCCGCGGTCACTTTGTCCGAGTTAGGCGGGCGAAGAATTCTTCGATATCCCCCCTCCCCTCATCTTGGATCCGTCGACTATTGATTAATGCGTTGAATTACCGGAGAAATGCCTTTTTAAGCCCAAACTTTTAGTTGGCTTTTGGAGTCTCGCTCATCTTTTTTATGCTACAGTATCTTGACGCTGATTTTTAGTGTGCTACCGTATCCCGCTGCCATTTTAGTGTGCTGCAGTATCCCGCGGCTATTTTTTAGTGAGCTACAGTATCTCGTTGCTATTTTTAGTGTGCTACCGTATCCCTCTGCATTTTTAGTGTGCTACCGTACCATGGCGTCTCCGTCGGTCGTCTGTCGTTGCTTCTTGCCGCCTCCTTGCGACTGCTGCTGATTGATGCCGAGCTGACTCAGCCACTCGCTCATGCCAGAGAGCTGCGCGATCTTGGCGCGCAGACCGGAGAACCAACTGGAAAGAGAGAGAGAGGAGAGAGAGAGAGGAGAGAGAGAGGAGAGAGAGAGGAGAGAGGAGAGAGAGAAGAGAGAGAGAGCGGGAGAGAGAGAGAAAGGAAGAGAGGGAAATAGAGGGAAAGAGAGGAAAGAGAGAGAGAGAGAAAGAGAAAGAGAGTGAAAGGGAGAGTAGGGATAGAGAAGTTAAGAGAGAGAGAGAGGGAGAGGAGGGATAGAGAGAGAGAGAGAGAGACGAGAGAGAGAGGAGAGAGAGAGAGAGAGAGAGAGGGAGGGAGGGAGGGAGGGAGGGGAGAGAGAAGAGAGAGAGAGAGATTATAGGAATATAGAGACAAGAAAAGCTGATTGCAGTTTGTTTACATGATGGATGGAGAGCATCACGTAAACAAACTCACGCCGATGCTTCAATCAGTAAACGATATATTATTATCAAGTGAGGACAATCAGCAAATGGCGAAAGAGAAAGCATGAAAAAATATTAAGTGATCAGTGTTCAGAGCAATCAATATCCTTGATATGATTAATTTTGCCTTTAATTTTTTATTGAGCTAAAAGTTATCGCTCATTAATAACATTTATCAAATCCCCTTTGACTTGGCGGAGAGCCACAAACGCTAAAAAGTGAAGGCGGAAAAGTGCCAGGAAGATATATTATTAATAATATTTATTAGCCATTTTTTTAATATTTCACTGCAGCGAATAAAAGCCGGAATATATGCTCGATCTCATGGTCAGCTGCTGTGAGTTGTGAAATAAATACCTACATAAAATAAAGGAGAAGAGATTAAGAAAGCGATATGGCATTTTCGAAGAAAGAGAGGAAGTGAGAGAGAAGAAGAAGAAAAATAACGTTTCGAGAACTTTGGAGATAGCAGAAATGACGTAGGGAGAGAGAGCGTGAGAGAGAACGAGAGAAAGAAAGAGAGAGAGAGAACGAGAGAAAGAGAGAGAGAGAAAGAGCGAGAGAGAGAAAAAAGAGAAAGAGAGAGATTTGCGGCTGAATCAAGGTGAAATGACGGGGGAATGCGTGCTTGTGATAGAGAAGACGATGCCGATGCGAGACAAGAGAGCGAAACCAGTTCAGGTAAGACGATGAGACGCGATTGACCTTCGTTGGGGGGGGCTTGATCCGAATCAGGAGAGCCCAGTCAGGGAGAGAGACAGAGACAGAGACAGAGAGAGAGAGAGAGAGAGAGAGAGAGAGAGTGAGAGAGAGAGAGAGAGAGAGAGTGAGAGAGAGAGAGAGGAGGGGAGAGAGAGATGAGAGAGACAGAAAGAGAGAGAGACAGAGACAGAGAGAGAGAGGGAGAGAAACAGAGACGTAGAAAGAGAGAGACAGAAAGAGAGAGAGAGAGAGAGAGAGAGAGAGAGAGAGACGGCAGATAGAGAAAGTGAGCGAAAACGCAGTGTCATCGTCTGTATACACACAGCAAAAGCCCATTTAGAAAGGCAAGAGATTCGCTTTGGTAACTAGTTGGAGGGCAGCTAAGAAAGTTTGGCATATCAACGATGCAATCGATTAAAGCTGGCGATCAATTTAAACAATATCATGTTTTGAACGAAATATTTTTTTCATAAAATAAAAAAAAAATCGTAGGAATATGTATGAATACGCGCAAGATCAATACAAACTATTAATTTTAATAGAAAAAAACCAGTGCCAAATAAGCGTAATTTCCTTCATGTTCCACGGGATGATTTATGCCACATCGATTGAATCGAGGAAAATCGAAAGGGGGAAGTGTTGTACAATTTTTTAGGAGAGCTAGAAAAGTGTGCACAGGATAGTTTGCGGAGAAATTTTCCTCTAACCATAAGTGTTCATTTTCAAGGAGGGAAGGGGAACACTTTAACACTTTGCACAGAAGAATAAAGCGAGTCTTCGAGGAAAGAAGGACAGTGGCGGAGAACTGTTGGTTGGGTGTAATTGCAGAGGGCAACTAAGCAAGGAAATTAGGATAAAACATAGTGCCAGCTGAGAGGCACTGAAGAGAGAGATGAAAAGAAGAACAGGAAAGAAAGCAAAGTGAAATAGCACATGTCAGAGAAATCAGAGAATGAGTTTAAGAGAGAGAGAAAGAAGAGAGAGAGAGAGAGGGAGAGAGATAGAGAGAGAAAAGAGATAGAGAAGAAAAAGATGCCTCCTTTCCTTCCATCGCGACCAAACACTCCGTGAAAGGGCATGAAAACTCTGATGTGATGGAAAAAATGTTGAGGCAGCAGTTGTGAGGAGAGAGGGAGATTGAAGAGAGTAAGCGAGTAACTGAGAGAAAGAGAAAGACAGAAAGAGAAAGGGAGAAAAGGAAAGAGAGAAAAAGAAAGAAAGAGAGAGAGAGAGAAAGGGAGAGAGAAAGGGAGAAAAGAAAGAAAGAGAGAGAGAGATAAGAGAGAGAGAAAGAGAGAAAAAGAAAGAAAGAGAGAGAGAGAGAGAGAGAGAGAGAGAGAGAGAAAGGGAGAAAAGAAAGAAAGAGAGAGAGAGAGATAAGAGAGAGAGAGAGAGAAAGAGAGAAAAAGGAGTAGAGAAAGTGAGGGAAGGAAAAAAGCGAGTCAGCAAAAATGCGACGATTTGGCGAGGAGAAACGAAAGGCCCTTTTTCATCTTGGCAAAGGGATATCGAGGGTGTACGATGCATAAAAAATTGTGCGATTTAGAGAGATTGACGAGAGTGGATGAAAGAGAGAGAGAGGATGGAGAGACAGTTAGAGAGAGAGAGAGAGAGGAAGCCGTGAGAAAGAAAGGGGAAGAGAAGAGTCATAGCAAAACCTTCAATGACAGATGGCGCAAACTCGAATAAATGCGGCAAAGAGATAGACAAAGAGTGAGAGAGAAAGAGACAGTGAGAGTGAGAAAGAGACAGTGAGCGAGAAAGAGACAGTGAGAGAGAAAGAGACAGTGAGCGAGAAAGAGACAGTGAGAGAGAGAAAGAGACAGTGAGAGAATTGAGAGCGAATAGTACTGAAATGTAACTGAAATATTTCAAAAATAGCACTAAATTTTCTGTCAACTTGAAAAAATACATTTAATAAAAAGTGCTCAGCTTTTTGAGGAATCACTTCTCATCAATTTCCAGTTGATACAACCAAATACCCGTCAAAATAGCCTGAGACCCCAAAGGCTTCATCTCTCTTGAGCCCCGGCTGCACTTCATGTCAGAATCACTAAATCACGTCTCGATCTTTCGTCGCCTATAAGATAGACAAAGAGGCAGAAAGAACGAGAGGAGAGAGAGAGAGGAGTGTGTGTGAGAGAGAAAGAGCAAGAGAAAAGAGAGAGAGAGAGCGAGAGAGAGAGACAGAGAGAGAAAGATACAGCAAGGGAGGAAGACTGAGAACGAGAGCGAGAGAGAGAGAGGGGAGAGAGTGCGAGAAACAGAGACAGCGAGAGATAAAGAGATAGAGAGAGAGAGATAAAGCCAGAAACTCGCTGTGATAACTAATATAAATCGTGACTATACTCTCATATAACACCAGATTTTGTACTCTTATCACGCTTATTGCTCTTTTCTTTTAACCATTTTATTGAATATTTTTTAAGTAGCAAGATTAATGACGTTAAGATTTTCTCAAAGTTGGTAACTTTTTCTCTCTTACATATTCCCTAACATAAGTCATTCTTACATATTCTATAAAATTTTATGTGATTTCTTTTGTTCTCTCTTTCTCTCTCGCTCTCTTTCTCTTGCCCTCTCTCTATTTCTCTCTCTATCTCTCTCTCTGTCTTCTCTCTCTGTCTTCTCTCTCTCTCTGTCTTCTCTCTCTCTGTGTCTTCTCTCTCTCTATCTCTTCTCTCTCTCTCCCAAACGGCGCAACATGAAGCGTAATGGCATATCTCGAGTAAAGGACATTGAGATGTGCCCGAAGTGTGAGAGAGTGTAAGTGAGGCTGGCAAGCAATGACATCTTCACATGCATCGATACTAGCGGAGCATTTATGTTTTTGGAGACAAGAACAAGGCTTCGTTTTTCTTCTTCTTTTTCGTTCAGAACATCACACAATCAAGCGCAGTTAAAATTAATCGCAGAAAATTGTTGCAGAAGAAGAATCATGCCAATCGAGCTTAGTAACTAATAAGTCAATCGAAAAAACTTGGCAAATCACACAATCATGAAGAGAGAGAGAGAGAAAGAGAGAGAGAGAGAGAGAGAGAGAAGGAGAGCCAAAGATTAGAAGGGACGATGAAGATGATAGAGAGAAACGCTTATAGAATAAAGTACAAACAATAGGCATAACTAGTCTTCAAATAATTAATTAGTACAAGGCAATGAAGGAAGCCTGTTCAATCGATGAAGGGAAGAAGAAGAAGAGAGAGCGAGACAAAGGCAGAGCAGGCGGCTCAAGCAAATGGCCAGCCCGTTTCCTTCTCTCAGGAACGGGCGAAGAGAGAGAGAGAGACAGAGAGAGAAAGAGAGTGAGACAGAGGGCGAGAGAGAAGGCGAGAGAAGAAGAAGACAATGAGAGCGATCGAGGCAGAGAAAGTGGGAGAGAGAGATGGAGAGAGCAGCATGGAAACGTGAACCGCTAGGATGATCGGGCATGTGAAGAGTAAAGAGAGTGGAAAGAAAAGTGTAAGAGAAAGAGAGAAAGAGAGAGAGAGAGATTGAGAGAGGGAGAGAAAGAGAGAGAGAGAGTGAGAGTGAGAGACATACAGATGATGAAGATATTAGGTGAAAACATGCCAAAGGGATGCCGTAATGAGGGTAAGAACGAGAAGACAAGAAAAAAGTAGAAAAAGAAAAGCTGCAAACAGCCGGAGATTTCTCGACGAAGCAAAAGCGTAGCTCATTCCCAAGGAATGTCAGAAACATATGGAAAGCGAGAGAGAGAGAGAGAGAGAGAGAGAGAGATGGAAGGAGAGAATGACGAGAGACAGAGAAGAGAAAGAGGGAGAAAATGGCGAGAGAGAATGAAAGTGAGAGGGAAAGAGAAAAAGTTTGAGAGAAAGAGTAAGAAAGTGGAGAGAAAGAGAGAGAGAGAGAGAGAGAGAGAGAGAGAGAGCGAAAGAAAAATATGTGAGTTGTTAAAAAGGTTGTCAAAAAGCACTGATGGGTGCCAGTCACACGTTCACACGTTTGAGTTCAGGCTGTCTTCGCGCAAAAAAATACAGAATGTTTGTTTTTTTTTTCTATTTTTGTCTCTCTCTAACTTAAAAGTTTATAGGAAACAACATGAAATAATGGAAAAAAATAAAAATAATATATAATAAAAGTTTACTATATGTATAAAATGTAAAAAAAAAAATTTATTACAAAATATAAGAGCAAAAAAAATCCGTACTCTGAATGATTGTTGCTGGCATTTCCATAAAATAAACCTAACGCAATGGGATTATGATGGATATTTCCCTAAGATTATTTCCATTGAAAAAGCAAACTATTCGTACCCTGAGTGATTGTTGCTGCCATTGCCATTCCCGTTGCCGTTGCCGCCGCCGCCGCCGCCATACGAGTAGGAGCCGGCGGCCGAACGAGCGTCCGCGAGAATCACCGGTGGACTCGCGCATGTCGTAGCCGAGCGAGTGAGGACACCTGGAAAATGATGTTTTTTGTTTGTTTTCTCTTTCATCAAAACGTTTTTTTTAAACAAATTTATTCATTTATTATACCCCGATCAAAATGAAGCGATTAAAAATATGTAGATTTCTCTTATTTTTATATGTACGTATCATCATGTTGCATATAGAAAGAGTGAGTGAGTGAGTGAGAGAGAGAGAGAAAGAGAGAGGGAGAGTAGGCCCTTCTTCATCGTCATAGAGTCTGATTTTTTAGTGAAAATTTTTAATTCAAATAAATATAACAATAATGAGAGATACTAAAAATGTCCAATATGATAATAACAATAATAATAGTAATAGTAATTAAACATAAAATTAAAAAAAAATTTTAAAAAAAAATTAAAACTAATAAAAAAAAAATAAGGGAAACAGCTACAGAGAAAGTAGAAATTGCCTGGCGTATGCGAGGAGACTCCAGCGACAGCACTCGAGTGCATCTTCGTCTGTATTAAAATCGTGCCGTTTCTGGCCGGCGCCGGATCCCGTCGTCTTCCGCACTCGGCTACCCGTTGAATCGGCGGTGGTGTCGGTGTCGCGTCCACGTTGACGTAGACGATGATATTGACGCAGTTGAGGTGTCACAGAGATTGACTGACTTGACACGCAGTTGAGGTTGGGTCAGACGGGTCAGACGGCGACAAATTGGTCAGGCGTCACTCGACGTCCAATAGAACCATTTGAATCATAGAGAGCCAGAAGAAGAGGAAGAAGAAATGGAAATGCTCCTCCTGCAACAAAGAGGGGGGGATAGCTGGCCAGAAGCATGGGAAGAGACTCGCGAAAACAAAGAAGATTCGTCCTGAAGAGTCAAGGGCGCGAGAAAGCGAGAGAAAGAGAGAGAGAGAGAGAGAGAGAGAGAGAAGAGAGAGAGAGAGAGAAAGAGAGAGAGAGGAAGACAGAGAGAGAGTTAGAGAGAGAGAAAGAGAAAAGAGAAAGAGAGTGAGAGAGAGAAAGAGAGAGAGAGAGAGAGAGAGAGAGAGAGAGAGAGCCTGCGTTAGATAAATTTAAGAAGCTTGAAAGAAGTGCTTCACGCG
>CALZFC010000270.1:182500-237500 GCA_945643635.1 Allodiplogaster sudhausi
CATAGAATTTAGGCGTCCCATAGAATTTTAGGCGTCCCAATAAATTTTTCATGGTATTGTATGCACTTTGAGGAGGTTCTTCTGTCACTTACAAGTTATCGGACGCCTGTAAATTTTTCGATCGCACTAAAATTTATAGGACGCCTATATTTATTGGGACGCCTATATTTCCGATGGGACGCCTGTAAATCCTTCGGACGCCTATAATATTTGGGACGCCTAGATTTTCTATGGGACGCCTTTATTTTCCATGGGACGCCTATAATCCCATGGACGCCTACACTAGAATAGAGCCGAGCCATGCATGCTCTCGGTAGAATGTGAAGCTTTGATTTCTCGTGGAGAGAGAGAGAGAGTGATCAAGGCTGATTAGAAGTGGAGAATAGAATACAAAGTGTTTCAATGTTCTCTCCACAACAGAACTCACTCTCTAGTATCTTTATTGCTGATATGAAGTCTGAACTGAAACAAAAAAAGACACATCAACTGACTGCCCAACCAATAGAGTCCATTTAAAGGAGGGCGATCACCGAAAAGTCGTTCACGAGATATGAGACATTTTACGTATTTTCGAATAGTTTTCAGCATATAGATAAAGGATATGCACATAAAAGACCACAAAAGAGTTTCACATTCAAGTATATGCACTTGAAAGTGAGGCTTTTGAATCAAATTCATATTGGTGTCTCAGTGCAAAAATGTGGTGTATACAGTAACTAGGGTACATTTACCATAGCGGGAAGATAAATTTACAAAGACATCGCGACTTTGACATTTCAGTGAGCATAATAAAGTTTTTGTGTTAGTTTTTCTGTAAAAACTTCTAGCAAGAACAAAACGACATCAAAATTGTCAATCAGAATCGACACATCACTTGGAAAAAATCAATGCATTTGACAACAAGTGTCACACTCTTACCGTATATTTTAGTTTGATTCTATGGACTTCCATTCGAGATTTTTGCATGTTTGAACGCATATTAGTAAATTTTCGGTGATCGCCCTTCTTTAAAGGGAGAGCGCATCATGTTTATTATGTATGTGGAAAAACAATAATTGTACGAATCTGGATTTTTAAAAAAATTGCCAATTTTAAAGATTCAAAATTATTTAAGAATTTATCTTTCTGAAGTTTGGATTGATGTTACATGATGTAGGTAGTTACATATATACGAGACTAGGACAATGCCGCCGTGGCTAACGAAGGATGCAGCTATTAGCCATAGCATGCGCGTGAAAAGACTGGCAACTGATAAGTTTCATTTCTGAAAAAAAACTAACGAGCATGTTTATTAATATTTATCTACTCTTCAGTCTTGTTCGAAATTACTCCATTCTGGTAAAACATAATTAGAAATGTTGTCACTAGTTTCATATTTTGCATTAAAATAGAAAAAAATAACATAAAATTATAATGAAAATAATTAACAACAAATTAGAGGAAATAATATCGTAAAAATACATAATAAAAGTTCCTCAAAATGAGAAACTCAACGCATTAATCTATCTGATATTATCTGACTGTTATAGTAAAGTCTCTCTAAATCACTTATTATGCAAATGGCGCGAATTCAAATGTGATTTTTCGGCACCTTTAGCCATTCTGAGGCGATGCCAAGCGGTCGCGTAGACGGCGAGTGAAGCCCCCGCGAGGCAGTACAACAAGAATTCCATGAAGAGAGCCGCCGGGTTAACAGTGGTGAATTGTTAAATTTATTTTTTATGTAATTAAAAAATACATTAAAATTAAAAGTTAATTCAGTAAATTTAAATTTAATAAATTAAATGAATATTTTCTTAAAAATTAAAATCTCCTCCTTTCTATTCCACATTATCGCCTTTCTGTATCTCTTTTTTCTCTCACGCTCTCTCTCTCGCTCTCTCTCTCTCTCACTTTCCTTCTCTCTCTCTCTCTATCTCTCTCCACTAACAAGTCTCCCCATTGTTTCTCGCGTATTTGGCATGGTTGCAGAGGCTCACTGCGGCAAGTATGAGTAGTGCGGCCTGATAGAGAGAGGCAAGTGAGGAGAGAGAGAGAGAGAGAGAGAGAAATAGAGCGAGAAAAAGAGAGAGAGAAAAGAGAGAAAGAGATTGAATGTGAGAGAGAGAGGAAGAGAAATATAGTAGTACACTCATGAAGATAGCCGGCGTGAGAAGCGGCGGCGATCCCCTCGAACTCCGACCAAGACCAGTAACGAAGATGCTGCATAGACAGATAGGATGACGGCCTGCGAACAGGAAGTTACAGTAACAGCTGACAAAAGGGCCTAGCACCTTGTGTCAGGCTAAATGGCGCGAATTCAAACTTTAATTTTTGGCACTTTGCCCCGTTCCCTCGTCTCCTTATGTTGCTCATGCCTAGCTCAACCGTGTACAATTGGGATTAATGCGTTTTGATATCAAACTTCACAGGATCATTTCTGTAGAATATATTTCACAACATGCATAACTGCGTGCCGATCCCAATGAAAAGAAAAAGTAAAAAGGAAAAAAAAGTGACGAAGAAGAACAAAGACTGCTGAACACAACACACAAACATACAAACACACGAATACAAAAACAAACAAACAAACAAACAAACAAACAAACGCACCGCTGTGATTTTGAATGTAGTATTGACAGATACTACATGAGAGCCGTCGTTCGAATAGTTGCCGAGAGGGAGGGCAGAGAGGAGCATGAGAAACAGCAGCGACAGCACGAGAGAGAAAACGACGAAGACGTTCGCCCATGTCTGTGGTAGTTGTTTAATTAATTAGTTTATTAATTAATTAAATTTGAATATTTAATTAATTGATTAAATTTGTATATTTAATTCATTAATGAAATTTGCTTATTTAATCAATTAATTAAATATGGTTTATTAATTAATTAATTAATTGTAGAGATTTTTGTCATTATCATAATTGGAACTCTTTAGTCTCGTTATGCAAGCGTTTGGTTATAGCAAAAAATAAATAATAAATAAAATTAAAATTAAGATAAAAAAGCCGTAATGAATGTGGTAAGACATTTCACGGACAATTATTTTTAAAAAAAAAGTTAACTTCTAACATACCGTAATCCGCCAGCAGCATTCGGGATCTCCACTCATGTCCGTTCACAACAATCAGAGACGCTAGTCTTCACCTGAATATGGATTAAAATAAAATAAATGAATGAACAAATCGTGAGAATGCCCTGTAGTGTGCTTATAAACCAATGTTTTGTAAGTGGGAAGAGGGAATTACAGGGAGAGAGAGAGAAAGAGAGAAAAAGTGAAAGAGAAAGAAAGAGAGAGAGAGAGAAAGAGAAAGAGAGAGAGAGAATGAGAGAAAGAGAGTAATGAGTAGACGATCAATCAATGAAAAAAGTGATGTCAGGGTGGGAAGGGGAGAAGAAGCAGTAAGAATGTGTGGTTGCTCATAACAGCGAAGCAATGAGACAGCGTTTGGACTGATGTGAGTCAGCAGACGAAAAGAGAAGACAGCGATGACGAAAAAAAAACGGGGAAAAGGAGAATGATGGGAAGCAACGAATGGAAACAAGTATGTATGTACATACATAAAGAAATTGAAGAATGAGCAATCAAATAACATAAACAAATAGTATATAGAGAGGTGGCACATGGTTACCTTAAGTTGATCGGTGAAGGCTGGCTTTGCATTTAGCATTAGCCTTACAGGGCAAATCCCAGTAACTCAAGAAGACCTTCGCTACTAATTCTGTTATTGCGTTGGACCTTTCTATCACAGCGTGATGGAAACATACGTTTCACGATGTGACTAACAGATCCATGCTTCAAAAAAAGGTGCTGGAACTGCGCAGAACTGGAGCGGACGATCCACCTGCGCATACATATGTATGTGTATGTACATACCAAAGAATTCTTATTTAATCTTTTACTTCGTGCATTAATACATACTTCTTTATACTGCGTGTTACACTGATTCGTGCAAAGTTGAAGTGATCAACACATAAGAATATAAAAAAAGATCATGACATTTCAATCTTATTCGTATGCATGTAGCGCATTTGACCCATGAACGGTTCCGCGCGGAAGGGACTCCAGTTGCTTCTGGCTGCAATATGTCAAATCTCTACCCGACATTTCCTCTGAAGGCTGTGCGATCTTCCCTTCCAATCTCAGTGCTCTGCTGCCTTCGCACTCTCTCCACAGAAATTTGTGGTGATATGATTGGCCTGGAGTGCACCAGTTAAGAAATATCCGGCCAATCTAGGTTGCGCGCACCGATATGCATAATTCTTAGTGCACAATGAGCCTAGTGGCCCAGGCGGCCACGATTTTGCTCCGCCAAATTTTTTTTGTTTGAAAGTGTCGGTAATTTCGAATATACACTCTTACCTGAGAGTTCAAAATACATGAGGGATGAAGGATACACCGTAATCCCCAATTAAAATTTCAATTTTCTCAACGCAGAGGGATTTTTGTGACTATGGGACACTTTGGGACAATCAAAGTTTCTAGCTCATCCTGTCCAAATATGGCTTAAAAACGAATCATTATTTATTCGCCGTAGATCTCCTTTAAGTTTATCTTGTATCCCCGCTCATAGACTACCGAGCCGAAAAGCTAAGTATACGGCTTTTTTTTATCACGCACTTGTACGAAGAAATGATCCCTTTTGATCCGCCGGCTAGCAAGGAGTTCCGATGTACTTTAACAAGAAATTTGAAAAAAAGAAAACAGAAACGTATGCAAAAAAAATTTGAGACTCGACCGATTGCGGGCATTGAAATAAAAGACAAATGAGCATTCAAATACCAACCATTTCTCCAAAACAAGCTCACTTTGGAAACATTCTTCGAAAGTCACATGACATACGCGAGTGGCTTGGCCAGCGAGTGGTCGCCTCTTCGCTCAGCTCTCGGCCTTTCTCTGCCTTCCCAGGACCTCTTGTGCTGCATGCTCTCTCGCATTGTGCCTCTTCATGCTCGCGCTTCTTCGTCTGAGTTCCGCTGGCGATTGCAGGAAACCCGGAGTTTCCGATCAAGTAATTATTTTTTCTTCAAACATACCTAATTCCCTTCAATTAGCACTTACATGGCATTATTATTCGTAAGACTTTAGAAGAACACCGCCTAGCCTTCATCCCGACTTACATACTTGACTTTTAGTCTACTACCTGCTACAACTGGAAGAATGGAGGCACGTGTAAAGAGATCTGCCCGTATCGGCGGCGATATTCTTCCAAATATTGCGTTTACAAAATTCTCAGCGATGGCTCGACGTCGCAAGCCTGCGAACGAGACTTAGACATGAAAATAACAATTGGTTAGAATTTGATATAATTAAATTTTGCACTAAGTCACGTATACATAGATAGTGGGAAGGTCACACGAATTATCCTACTAAAAATGTTGAACTGTCGCAATTTTTTTTTTTACATTATACACTAAAGACTATTTTAATTTTGTATTCTCAAAAAAGGGCTCATAAATATGCAGCTGTGAATGTCTGTATCAATGTCGTAATTTATAGAGTGTGGCAACGGCAGTTTCTATCACATGACGGCGGTCTGCGGAACAGGTGAGAACGGCTGCAAGCTGGACATCAACAAGTACCCCAACGCCATTGCCAACATCCTTGCCTTCATTGGAGAGTCAATACGCGTCATTCCCAGCGACAAGAAATTCGAGAGGACAAGTTTATTAGGCATCGGAACTCGACAGAGAGAGAGCGAGACGACAGGGAAGGGTACGGGTCCGAGGCGTGGTGGTCGTTGAGGGGGAGGTTCGGGAAGGACGACGGGAACGGCGGGACGGGCCACAGGAAGAAGGGAAGAGGCGGACCAGCTTAAGGCTGGTCGCCTCCGGAAGAAGCCTATAGATTAGTCATAATCGGGACTTAAGTACAGTACAGCTGGGGGCGGAGCCACATGGAGAACGAGAGAGATCGAGACAGCGAAAGGGCGAGAACATCAAGGGAGAGAGGTTAGGTACATACAGAGATAAATAGAGTGCGACTACAAACTATATGAAGTCCCCTTTACACCTTACCCCTTTTAACGAGGTCCGTCCTCGGACCGATAAAGAAAAACCCAAATTTTTAACTAAACAAATATCAAGAGAGAAGAAAAAAAATTACAAGTTAAATTATGTATTAGAGTAACGAATGAACTGAGTAAGCTAAAATGAACCAAGGCTGAGAGGGAGATCAGACATGAGACTGCGCGCAACGGTTTGGCAAGTGGGCAGCTCGAATGAGAAAATTTGAATTTGTTGAGTGAGGCGTGGTAGGCCAGAGAGATGTGAGAATACTATGAGTGGTAGAGTTAGAAGAGAAAAGAATAGATGGAATGCGAAACCTGGAGAATGAGGTTTGGGCAGGTGTGTGCATGAAATAGTGGTTTGTTTAAGCGTACGTGGAGCTAGTAATACCGAATGAGGAAAAGAGGTTATAACCACTACCTGGGCAATCCTTGGAAAGCCAGGCCGCTGCCCAAGAGGGATCTTTTTGGATTTCCCTTTTTTTGAGCACACACCGACAAAGATATTTGAGAGAAGTATGTGTCCGAAAAGGGAATGGACTGAGAAAGTAAGAAAGTGAGAGTGAAAGAGTAAAGAGAAAAGAATGTGAGCCTCCGGAGAAATGGAAACGGTAGTTTCCGAGGTACTTGCCAACTTGTGCTTTTGCTGCGCGCGTTCTTGATTTAGTGAGAGAAACGAAAATGCGAAAAGAAAGCAAGTTAAGAAAGAGAATGTACATATGTATGTATTCATTGCCGCTAATAAATTTGGGGAGAGCAAAAACATGGACTGGCGGGCTTTGTTGGGACTCGAGTAAGGATGGCAGGGCATGACGTGTCTTCTCGTGGGAATGTAGTCAGGAACGGGTCTGGCGTCTCGTGAGACGGGCTGAGGGCCTGAGGGCATGTGGCTTGAGTCGCGATAAGTTCGTCTCGCTGAGCGTGGGTTGTGATGACGTCCTTGTCAGCTGCTGCTTGTGCGCGAGCTTGCAGACGCGCGGTTGCTCGTCCCTGTGTATCCGTGATGTCGTCGCATCGGTCTGGAAGATATGTTATGCCAGCTTTGTTCTGTGAATTGGACTCTTAACTCTTTGAGTCAGAAATCGGCTTATTGCCTTAGGAGTAAAAGAAAATGAACTGTAAGTAAAATCAATAACAATTGACTATCGGAAATACGAGGCAATGGCATAAACTAAAAAGGAAATAAAAGTTGCGAGCCTTTTCGCGAGTTGAAAAGTCGGGCAAGCGGGGAGCTGGTGACGCTCGCCGCTCGTACGCGATGAGGCGGGACTCGCGTGCGACTCGATCTGTAAACCAAAAGTGCGGAAGGACGAGATTTGGCAAAAGAACAAAACGGAAAAAAGGAGGCTGCCATTGGAATTACAACGTTCTACCAAATTAATTGAGAACCTTTCGGAGTAGGCGCGCGCTTCTTCGAAGGTCAGCAGGCTGGCTACATGTGTGTTATGAGTGGTCCACTGGAATCTCTGTGCGATCTGGGCAGCGAGATTTCATGTCGCTTCTGCTCGTATTCACTGCAAGGGAAAAGAGAATTAATGACAAGATGAAAATTTTTCAAGGAGCGAGAAGGAGAGAAAGGCGAAGAAAGAGCGAAATTGGTTAAAAAAATAAACTCCAGAAATAGAAGAAAGTTATTAAAAGAAATGGTTAACCGGACAATTGATGTTTAAACTGGCGGGGCTGCTGTAGTGGCCGAATACGGGTGTCTGGTCGGGCTCGTCTAAGTAGGTGTTGGGAGTCGCTTGTAATGTCGACTCGGGCCGGTGAGTTTACTAGACGGCGAGGACGGTCTGCTCATCATCGTTCGCTCTGGAATAAGGAAAATTTAAGCTGAGATGTAGTTAAGAAAACATGACTACAATAAAATGATGGGAGCCCTAAGAGATATTAAGAAAATAAATGTTGGATAAGACAATTAAGGGTTAAACTGGCGATGCTTCTATGGTCGGATGTGTGAAGAAGACTTGGTTAGGAGGACTGTGACTCGAAC
Organism: Allodiplogaster sudhausi; assembly: GCA_945643635.1. Lineage (NCBI taxonomy): Eukaryota > Metazoa > Nematoda > Chromadorea > Rhabditida > Diplogasteridae > Allodiplogaster > Allodiplogaster sudhausi. The sequence continues at coordinate 190,480 of CALZFC010000270.1, forward strand.
GTGCATCGCAGTCGTCGGAACCTTCGAATGGTGCAGATTCGGGCGCAAGGAAGTAGGCATGCAGACAGTGCGCTGCCATCAGAAATGTGGAGATTTCGAGGCCGTGCAGGAGCTGCTTCGTTGTCCCTCGGTCGAGGAAGGTCTGCTTTTATGCCGGAACTGGGTGCAGAGGCACTCCTGAAAGAGGAAAGATATGCGGTTTTTGTCTGTCTTTAATTTTCATTTTGTGACTGGTTCGAATATTTCCATTGATGTGCTAATTTCGCCATAGATGCATTAAAATATTGTTAGACAGTAAAATTCTTATTGGGAGGCCTCTTAATTTTGAGTGCCTCGAGTTCTGCGCGAAGCTGGTCGTCAATTGAGACGATGGGAATGATGAATGTATTATCACCTGTCTTTGAGTCGACTTTTCAGCATCAACTGATCAATTGTCATTGTCCGTTGTATGATAATTCTTGCTAAACTCAGTACGCGCATGCGTCTGAGCCAGCTTCACTGACAGTGGAGCTTCGCATTGAATGCGGCTCCTGCTCGTTGACCGGCTCTGTCGTCGGGAGCTGTGGTCGTGACTGTTTCGGCGGCGAGGTTGATTGTCCGGGCAGGACGCTTCTCGTCGTTGCCATTTAAAGGGATGATGTTTGTCTCCGTTTCATCTCTCCCGTGGAGAAGAAATAACTGAATGAAAGAGAAACCAACATAAAACTTTGGAAGCTCTAGCTTCGAATGGTTGCGAGAGGAGAGAGAGATGCACTAAATTTTGAGATCCTCGATCTCTACCCGGAGCTGGATGAACTGAGCTGCTGTGGAGTAGGCGGGACTCGAGAATGACTTTGAGTTTAGATATTTCTTGCTACACTCAGTACGCGCGTGCGTCTGAGTGAGCGGCAATGACTGTAGAGCGTGCGGCTCCCTTTTGTGTATTGGAGATCGTGTCATCTTCAGCTGCGACGCCTGTCGCTCAGTCATGCTAGTTCGATTTGTATCTGCAATTAAATAATATTGGCGGGGTAATGGTAGCGTTTCCCTGATTGTCGCCAGGGCGGGGCGAAATATGCGCTGTGTCAATTCGGTGACTGTAGTCGAAGAGCTAGAACGGCGCGCCGCGGTGAGTTATGTGAACTGTAATGAGAAAGTTGAGAGATGGTGAAAGAGAACAAGAAGCAAAGTACGGAGAAAAGGGAACAAACGTGAAAGAAGCAAATTCTTAAAACTGAAATTAGGAGGGAATTAGAGAACAAGAGACATTGATAAGAGTGTCAGACGAAGAAAATTTATTCCTTCTCCTCTCTCACGGATACGCTGTCCCGCGAGAGCGAGTGATACACATATGTACCTGTTTTTGACCCTTTTTCTCATGATGAGGCGATCCGCTGCGAATGTAGCCTCTTTTGCGTAGCATATTGCTAGGACTGCCATATTTACCTGTGGCGACTGAAGTTTGTTAAGAAAAGGAAGGACTTGTGGCCTGAAAATGCGCATATCGATTACTTATTTTCGGCCGAAACCATGATGACAAACAACATTGGAAATCTGTGGCTTCGTTATACAGTTGCGGAACAGAGAAAAAAAATAAAAGTATAACAAGGATATAAGGGTAGAAACCAATTTAACTGAATTTAGTTCAAAATGTTCCAGGCCGACCTCAAGTTGGTCGGCTTAAAATTCATGCTAATTTCGTACCAGTTTTGTTGTGTGGCTTCTGTTGAGTGTGATCTCGATGGATAGGCGTATAGCGCGGCAACGAGCTGTGCCATTTCAACGTCGGCATCCTGTTTATCTTCTCCGTTTCTCTGAATTGAAGTGTGTGAGCTGGAAAGAAAGATGGAATAAATTAAAGAGTAGAAGCATTCATTGGCGAATTTTGTCCAAGGTATACTTATTAGGAAGATGCGCCGACATTTCCCTAATTTGGTTTCGTTTACACTTTTAATAAAGGCTAAAGGAGTATCTTTCTGCTTATTTGTTAAAGAGAAAAGACAATTTGAAAAGGTTAACGAATATTGTATACCGGGGAGGGTCGCGCGTGCTCTCCTCCGCGGTGTTGTCTAGGATTATTTGCTGCCTGTTGGCAATATTGTGCATCTTCTCTTAGTAAACAAAAAATCGGAACGTTCAAGTTCAGTGCGAAACGTGGATGCGCAATGTGAATGAAAAGCTTAACTGTAAAGACGATGACGAGAAAATGTGCGAGAGGATTTGTGGAGTCGCAAAGACGACTATAATAATCAGAGGTAGACGAGATTTATTAAGGCAAGGCGTGCCATCGATATTTGGTGCTAATTGGCTAGTAATTATCGGCCTTACGCGCGTGTGTATGTCCCTTTTCTACTACTAATAAAGTGTGGCATTATGTATTCCTGGGCCGCTAATATGTAGGTGGTGACTAGCCAAATTACTTTCTATACTATGCTTACTCTATGAGCGCGTACATTCTTTTTTTTTTAAACAAATGCTCAAATGTTTGCTAATGCTCAACAAATAACCGTAAAATATGAGCTGACATTCCTCGTTTTTTGTGTGGTGTCCGTCCTTGTGAATACCATGGTCGCTTTCGTAGCCGTGTTTCTTTTCAAATTCTGGCTGGCTTTGTGTGGCCTCAACTCGGAAGGCTAAATCTCTATGTAGGGATTAGAGATCGATTAATTTGAAAAGAAAAATAAGAAAGGAAGAGACCCATTAAACCAAAAATAATAATTTGACTGACTCAAGCCTGCTTGAGCGAACGCATAAAAGGAAAAAGGGAAGAAAAAAAAATAATAAGAATAAAACTAAGAAATTCAACAGGAATAATCACTGGCTTTCTAGTTGAGTTCACCAGGGGTGCAGGCGCTGGTAGCGGCCTGGAGGCGTATGGTGTCGTTCGAGTCCTGTCTGCTTATGACTTGTCGAAGAGAGGGCGAACTAATGCATAATATTAGCCGGGGAGGGAAACGCGTGTTTTCCTCCCCGGCTAATATTTGACTTGTGCCCGTTTTGCTTAACACCGATTGAAGCATCCCCTAAGGAGGGGGGGCTGCATGTTGTTTGCTATATATACATATAAATGTATATGGACAGGTTGGTCTTGCTTACTGATGGAATGATCCTCTCTAAGAAATTGCCTACTAATCAATAGATATGTACATCTCTATATTACAGTATTAATCCGATTGTAAATGTCTGTTATATATATTTTCTGCCCTATTATGAATGCACGGTTAATCCCAACATGCCTGTGTGACTACCATCAGGGGCTGTAGGTCGAATCTCTGAATACCTGTGACCGATCAAACGAGGAACAAAATAAGGAGAAGCTCGTGTAAAAATGGAATAATAAACTGCTAGGATAAGGCAAGGAAAGTAAATAATTAAGAAGATTATTTTGGCCAAGAAATGCTCACCTACGGTTTAGTAGTCTTTGTCGAGTCTCCAGGTAGGTTGTGTCTAGCGTTATTCCTTTCAATACCGCTTCCTCGGCAGTTGTGGGCGCGGCGGCTTTCACATGAAACGCCAAAGCTGGGCACAAGCGATCTTGGAACTCATCGAGGCACCTTTCCTGAATGTGTGGCTCCGGAACATTGACCATAATGGCTCTAAGGAGGCGAAAAAGGCGCGAACTGAAAGACTGGACTGACTCGCCGACCTCTTGTCTGCAATGAGATAACCTCTGGCGGGCGATGTTGCGTGTGAGAGGCGACGTGATGAGCGCCGCTATCGTTGCCTTGAAGACGTCGTAGTCTGCCCTCTCTGCATCTGTGAGCGCGCCGACGGCGTCGCGGGCGCGGCCTGTGAGGTGACCAACTAGCTGAGCGGCCTTCTGGGCCGGCGTGAGAGGTACCCTTGCCATATTTGTCAGGTCCTCGAGTCTTCTGATCCAGGAGGGCCAATCTTGATCATCGTTTCCTGAAAAGAGGGGCAGCGCGCGGCCGCTGTCTATTTTACTGACGCAGTCAAAAGTTCTCACAATGGGAGTGCGAGCATTCACCTCCCTTGTGATTCCCTCTAGGCACTGGTTAACTTGCCGTGTAAGTGTGGTATTCAACCTGGTAACGCAACGGGCTGCCTCATCGTCGACTTGATTAATGGCGGCTGTCATGGCGTCCGCTGAATCGGCAGTGGCGATCGTGAGGCGGCGCAGGTCGTCGCATGATAGAGTGATGCTGCTGGCGAGTTGGCGAATCGCCTTCGCCCTGTCGAGAGATGTGGCCCTTGGGTCCGCATTCATTGCCCTCTGGCGAGTGCCCATTTCCCCAATGAGGTATTCTTTAATCTCTCTTGCGCGCGCGTGCTCGCAAGAGGATTTCTGCTCTTCCTCTTGGGAAGGGAACTCCTTTTGGAGTGTGACTTTAGTCACCTCTGAACTCGCGTGAGTTAGAGGGACTCTCTCTCTCTCTCTTTTCTTTAAAAAGGAAAGAAACGAAAATAAACAATCAAGTGAAGTGGACCAACCTTGTGTCTCTGAATGAAAGTTAAAAGTTTTCAAGAAAAGAAAAGAAACAGGAAGAAAAAAAAATAAAGTTAACCTGTTGTCGTTGGAGGAAGTTGAGACGAGAAGAAGAACCGGCTCCTGCCGATGAGTTTACGTGAATGTGAATCACTTTCTTTTTGCTCCTTGCTCTGGGCGACAGCAGAGAGGCGAGAGATGGGTGAGAGAGAGGAAGAGAGAAAGAGAGTGAGTGAGAGTCGGCTCTCTGCCGAGGAATGTGTGGATGACTGTCTTTTGCTCCTAGCAATGAGCAGGGTCAAAGAAAACAAGGAGAGAAATCGAGACGAGTCACCGGGGTGCTAGAGACTATCTAGTATGAGAGAATGCAAAGAAAGAACGTAAACATCCCACTCTGCTATCTTTCATTTGCATCTTATTCGCCGGCATCCGGCTACTTTCCCAGGCGGGGACGCTAATATCGCGCTTTATCATCTATCCATTAGGGAAAAATGGGAGAATAACAAGAATTTCATCAACAGCGTCTGATCGGACGATATATTTTCTCTCTTTTGAACAAAGTTGAAGAAAACTATATTTTAGTATGTCGCAATTGCGGAATGCGAATGAGCTGGCTCTTCTCTCTATGTACATACATATGTACACTTCACACGGTTTTCCTAACTTGATTAAAAGCAAATTCTAGTGCCAAGGAAACGAGATTGTTCCTAATAAAAGATGGATAAGTTATAAGAGAAGTGGCGGCATAAGCAATTGCGAAGAGAACTGTGAATTGAGCACACAATATGAGAGATGTCCGTGCTTTTTCTATTTGAATTTACCAGATGCTTGCAGGAGCGAGAGAGAAAGCGAAGAGAGAGATAACAGACGAAGAGAGAACCATAGAACACGGGCGCTGGCCGGCTTGCGCTGATACTTCGGAGGAGAGACGATGAGAGAGAAAGTGGGATAGGAAAGAGGGAGAGAGAGAGAGAGAGAGAGAGAGAGAGAGAGAGAGAGAGAAATAACAGGACTGACTCATAGCGGCTAGAGAGAAAGACATATGTACATAGGAAATCCCTTTTTCTTTTGTCTCTTTGCATTCTATTATTGTCTACTATTTAACTTATACATATGTAGTTTTTATCACTCTCTCTTCCTTTTGGCTCTCTTCTAAATCATTTTTAACTATTTCTTTTCTTATCTTCGAGCCAACTAATGCATTTAAGCAGACGTATGACTGTACGTCAGAATCTTCTTGCCACAAAGAGTCACGCATGTGCTCTATGCAGACGAACTAAACGGTAATAATGCACACTTAATGCCTTAAATATCGCTCTTAAATTTTGGCTCTTTGCTACTTGGCCTTTTGTCTCTCTTTTCATTGGCTCTCTGCTAAATGGCCTTTTCTTTCTCTTATTTTGCTCTCTATCACGTGGCCTTTTTTCTCTCTTCTCTAGCCTTCTGCTAGTGACCTTTCTTTATCTCTTCTTTAGCACTCTACTGTTTGCCTTTATCTTTCTCACTTCTTTAGCTCTCTGCTTGTGGCCTTTTATCTCTCACATTTATCTAGCTCTCTACTATTGGCCTTTATTTTTCCACTTCTTTCGCTCTCTTCTATTGGCCTTCATATCTCTCTTTCTTTTCTTAAGCTCTCGGCTATTCACTGGCCTCACACACATAACATAATAATAAATAAAAAATGAGGTATGCTTTGCCACAAGGAGTCGCGCGTGCGCTCCTTGCGGGTAAAATGAAAAGGGAGATACGCAATGTCTCACCTTAGCTGCTTGAGAAGAAAAAAAAATGTGTCTTTACAAGGAGAGGTGGGGGGAAGCTTCTTGACCCGAACAGATAATGTCGAATAAAATGCCCACCTCTATGCTACGATTTTTGTTAGTGTTTTGTTGGATAAGAGAGTGGCCATCCCTCCTACCCGAATTTTTTTTTGTGAGAAATTACAAAGTGACACGAAGGAAATAATACGACGTCGAATATTGCGGGGCGAAAATGTGCTCTCCGCTGGTGAATGCTGAGCCCATTGCCCCCACCTATGCAGCTATTCTGTTTTACCTTCTACCCGCCTGGGCGCTAATGACTATGAAAACCGAGAATAATGGGTGTAGAAAAAAAAACCTAGCCCTTTTAATTTTGGCCCAGTTAGAAAAGCGGAAAGGAAAGGTTGGTATTTTGAATGGCATTTAAGAAATTTAAAGGTGACTGACTTACTTGTTGTCGCGTGGTTTAACCACGAGCTGGCTACCAGTCAATACGCGTCATTCCCAGCGACAAGAAGTTCGAGAGGACAAGTTTATTAGGCATCGGAACTCGACAGAGAGAGAGCGAGACGACAGGGAAGGGTACGGGGTCCGAGGCGTGGTAGTCGTTGAGGGGGAGGTTCGGGAAGGACGACGGGAACGGCGGGACGGGCGGCAGGAAGAAGGTAAGAGGCGGACCAGCTTAAGGCTGGTCGCCTCCGGGAAGAAGCCTCTAGATTAGTCATAATCGGGACTTAAGTACAGTACAGCTGGGGGCGGAGCCACATGGAGAACGAGAGAGATCGAGACAGCGAAAGGGCGAGAACATCAAGGGAGAGAGGTTAGGTACATACAGAGATAAATAGAGTGCGACTACAAACTATATGCAGTCCCCTTTACAGGAGAAAGCCAGCTGCTCCAATTTGCCTTTGGCTATCTTTGATCAGGTTTCAGTAGCACTAAATTAATTTGTCCACCATTGTTTTTCCTTGTTTGAAAAATGCAATACAACTTTAATCATACAAATGTTTAAAATCAAATATACGAAAAGAAAACCCTTTCATTTTCACAGATGATTGAACTTCTAAAAAGGGAGATATAACCGGTCATTAAAGGAGGGCGATCACCGAAAAATAGTTAATGCCGGTTCGAATTGCCGCGTCTGCCCTGTGATTCCTCACTCTCATTCTTGCGTATTTCGCAGGTCGCGCAAATCTCTGCGTGAAAATAGCACGAGCGAATGAGAGTGCGAAGGGCCGCGGAAGTTTGAAATATCACATAATTTTTCGGTGATCGCCCACATTTAAAGTACACAGCCACGAATTATGGATTAAAATTAAATTTTAACAAAATTTTCGCCGCCACCAAACAATGAAATGGGGTTGCTGCTGAATAAACATTGAAACACCAAAATCGATTTGAAATTACGATATAGAATAGAAGTTAGAAGAAAACGCGCCACCTCAAGCATCAGTGGAAAACAATTTAATTAAAAAAATGTTTTGTTAAAAAAAAAATTAATTACAGCACTACAACCACCAGCCACTTCCACGACCACGTTAGAATTATTATTTTTCTTTCTGTCGTTTCCGTCAACATATTTTTTTATTGACAATGAACCAAAGGCTACATTGCAGCTCAACAGCGACCTCGACCAGTGCAACCACTACCACCACCAGCACTGAGCCAGTAACGACTTCCACCGCCATGTTGGGGGTTATCTATTTTCGGCTTATGCTCTTGCACGAAATTTTAAGAAGTGCCGACTGGAAACACAGTGCATTCCAAATTCATTCAGTTGCTCAGTAATGATTTCTGAAGAAAGCGAGCCTCCGAAAGCAATGCTCGATCTTGTAAAACCACAATATCATTCTGGATTGCAATGTAAATATGTATTTACATATGTTCAAGTATTTCTGCCGTAAGCGAGCTTGCACGAATGAATGAGTCCGCGTTGTCAGCACAGGAGCGTTCGGAATTTAAAAAAAATCTGAATGTATTCACATTCTCTAGATGCTCTTCTTATTATCTGATTACATTCTACTTATACTTTAGAGATGAGAATGGCGACGGAAGCGCAACAGCAACCGATGGTGAGGAAGGACACGTTTCTGACGACGACGACGAATTGTTCGCATTTCAAATTAATCTTGATGACTGAATATGCCTGAAAATTCCAATGCAATTATCACCAAGTCATTTATTCTAATTTTCGTCTGGTTAAAAAAAATCTTTTAATTTTAAGCTTGTCCTTTTTCTACTGAAGCCTTCTTCACCATCTACTTCTCTGTCCTCTTCACGGGACTGTTGATTGGTGGAATTACTTTCCTGCTCATTGTGCACTTTTATGGAATAAAATAGGTTCTGTTGAAGTTATCTTCTTGTTGACAAAAAGCATGTGATGAGCAGAGATTCTGCATGTCTTCATCACTACAACAATCTCAATACAAAATTTTCATACGTTTTATTATCATTAGAAAAAATATTTTAATATTTCTTTTAAATTAATTTTATCACAACACCCGCCGCAACTGCTTCCACGTTGGGATCTCAAAGGAATCGTGTTTTTGGCCACAATAATTACCGTTATTTTTCTTTATTCACAATGAATCAAAGGGTACAAAATTGCAGCACAACGACTCCGACCACTACAACTACCGCATTCACTGTCAATGAGTAAATCTCCATAAGGACCAGCCGCGCATTTAATCTGTCCAAAGTATGCAACATGTTCGAAACAATCTTGTTTCGAACATGTTCACAACAGAAAAATTGGCAATTTGCCCGCCTATCCTAATACACATGTGTTCTGAACATGTATCCAGCTTGTCTTCACTTAATCGCTTGTGTGCACTTCCCGTTTTGAAGTGCTGAGGTGGTCACTTGTTCAGAACAAGCACAAAAATGGAGCGACAACGGGAAGATGGAGACGCAGGTTGTGACGAGCAAAAGATGCTCTGGTTCAGCTTTGGCTCGTCACCAACGAAATAGCACAGGGCAGAGAAAAGAAGACGTCACCGGTCGTGCGGTGCATCTTTCCATTCTCTCTTGGCAGACCAAAGTAGTCACAGAAGGACGAAATAGTACTGGCAGAGAAAAAAAGACGCCTCGCACCACTAAGACGTAGAGGTGAGAAGTGTCTCTTTTTCTCTGCCTGTACTCTTTCGTCGCTCGTGTGAGTACTTTGATCGACTAGGATAGTACGGAATCATGCACCGCACGACCGGTGACGTCTTTTTTCTCTGCCCTGTGCTATTTCGCAGAGATTTGTTAGACTGTGTTGAGCTCGAGATATTGTCAGCTTGTTCTCAGCCTGTGACAACAACGCCAATGTTGGGAACAAGCGTTTCGAACATGTTTCAAACTTTAGGCAGATTGAATGCGCGGCAGGATAACTTCAATCATGTAGAGGAGTCTAACAATACGAAGATTTTTATTTATTTATTTACTGTGACAAAATTGACCTTAATAAATGAAAATGAACTTTGAAGTTCTTCTGGGCCAACGTCGCCTTCTTCACCGTCGCCTTTTGCGGATTTCTCTGGTGTTCTTTGCGATTCTCTGCTTCGCTTCAAAATCGGCAGATTTCTCACTTCCTAAATGAGAGTTTTTTGATGTGATTTCATACCATGAGAACAATTAATTTAGCAATGATGACAGGTTATTGTCTAATGATCACTACATCCCGGAAACATGACCAGCATTAAAAAAAGTTGTTTGCCGTGTCAAACAATTTCAACAAACAGCATTGCATCGAAACAATATTTCTTGATAAAAACCAACAGTCATTTTTTTTTCCATGTTTGCCAACTGAGCGCAAAGGTATATAAAAAAGTATAAAGAAAATAATTAACTACTATGATGCATATAATGTATGTACATATCAACATAAGAGAGAACAAGAACCGCGTCCCACCTTCAGCTCTTCAGCGTAGCTAATGAATCACTTTTCTCCCCTCTTTTCTCTCTATTTTGACAGGCGTTTAGCAAATTTTTCTCTTTCTCCATATACACATTACAAATATCTAGGGTATCATTTTTTTTAGATTCCTATGCGTTGATGATATTTTTCTTTTCATCCTTGCGTCTCACCAATGTTCATATTCTCTCGAAAGAATAATAATTTCTTGAATCATCGCTTGCTGTTCATGAGAAAAACTGTAGCTACTTATTTTCATCCTACCTGCTCAAGAGTGGAGTCATCTCTTGAAACTTCTGGTGCCCGGTTTTTGATTAAAATTCCCTATACAACTGGGTTATGGAAAGAGGCTTCCCTTGTAAGTCATCTCAGTCTGGACTATCTGTTAGATTTTTTTTGGTCAAATTCCGAATATTACATTGTAAAAAGACTACTCATTTTTCTGCCTTTTGTACATTTTCCGTTCCTAATACATCATCTAATTGTCTTTCTGTGAAAATAAATGCAACTCTTCACTCGTGCTGAAACAAATCGTAGACTCTCAACAATCCACTATCTTTCATCCAGTAAACCACTTACAATTAGCCATCCAAAGTATCCTTCCTGTCTGCGACACTTCACTTGTCTCAGAAGGCATCGCTTCAGGCCAAAATTATCCTCGACTGCATGTTCATCTCTTTTCAAAACGCTCTCCACATCCTTTGGAACACGGAATGCTTATAATTCTCCTCTGCTTTCGAAAAGAAAGCAATTGAAATGCTCAGTCGATAGTGCAAAGAACAGAAAAAGAGAGAGACTATATCCAAATACGAAGAAGCAAGAAAAGGCGCCGGGAAAATAAACATCATCCTCACAATCAGATGTTTTCTCTATCCCGAGAGTGTCCTCTTATCTTACATGAGATCAATCCTTCTTCCATTCTGCTTTCTCTATCCAACATCCAGAAAATTCTCCTTCAACTTCTATCATTCTGCCTGGCCAATAAAAGAAGGGGCTAAGAACATATGAAAGAAAGTTTCCGCCAACCCAAGGAACGGTGGAAGAGTAGTAATATATCCTAAACTAAGATTTTAAAAAAAATCTTAAAGCAGCCCATTGCTCTTTAATCCAAGTTCTTTTTTGTGTGTGTGCTGGCAATTACGAAGAGATATCCTAATCAATCCTGATCCCAACCTAATATGTTTTAGCTTTTGTTCTCTCGTTTCAGTTATCTTTTGTGTGGCCCGGGAGCGTGCTGGCAAGCATCCAAGATAATCGATTGGCTCCGCCTCTCTTATCCTGATCAAGCCTGTTTTCCTACTTGTTCTTCTCTCGGATCCTCTGTTCTTGACATGTATTTTCCTTGATGTTGATAAATATGTATATGATTAACTTGTTTGTATCATTTCCATTCAACCTCTGACTGTTTATATGTGAACACAGAGAGGAAAAGAACCCGCGCACGATCGATCAAGAACCATTAGCTTCCTTTATCATCATATATGGCGGTGCAAACTAAAAAAAAGCGGTCGTTTTTGCGTTTTCGACTCGTTATGCACATTTGCGCACAAATGTACGCTTACTTTTTGGCCAGGCCAATTTGGCAAATTCGTGTGGAATATTCCAAAAAAGTGTGCATATGGGTCGAAAACGCAAAAATGACCGCTTTTTTGCACCGTCATATATGTTATGAGCGATATGAGAGAATGAGAAGATTGCATGAGAATTTGTGTTCATTTCATATCATAACTCTTGATTCTACCGTACTCATCTAGAATCCCACCGCGAACAAGATGGACGAGATCGTCGGCTGCTTACGGACTGTGGTGTGTTAAAAATTAAAAAAATTTCCGTAAAAACTCTTCCCTCCATCATTAATGTTTTTTATGATCAAACAAGTCTATTTATAAGTATATCAGGACCATTTTGAACGCGCGCCCTCAAATATTTGGCCCTTCTGCGGGTTAGAGAGCGTGTGAAATAGGAGGGTGGCTACCAGCTACAGTAAAAAAATTTTGGCCCCGTCACATTTCGCGTGCTTCTAGCTTTCTAACAAGAATATAAAAATGGTTCAAACTTTCTAGAAGTATGTTTTAGACTGATGCTAATAGATCCAATTCCATAAAACCATATGTTAGATATTCAGTGAACTGCTCCTTTAAGATTATCGAGATTTATGGCCCTCAAAAATCTTTACTTTCATTGCCTCCGTGGAGAGAATGAATGCTGGGCCAGGTTACACGAATATTGCATCGAGTCTGCATTCATTTGAAAACTCCTGCTGATAATCATGCATGAACATCATGTTCCTTACAAGCTAAATATTCACATAAGTAAGCCAGCTATGAGTTATGTTTGCTTGCTAGGCAGCACAAGCAATGTAGAGCACAAGAGGTAGCCGGGTAGAACACAGTTTATTAATGACCATGTGGAGGAGTTTATTTAATTGCCCAGGATGGAGTACTTTCGTAAGGGCGAGGGCATAGTGCAGCTACTATGATAATCTTCTTACGTGATATATCTTCATATACACGACACTATGCAAAGACATTAACGCGTCGAAAAATATTCTTCTGATCCCCCGGAACCCGAGCCGGTAACGGCCCGACCCGTCGGGCCGGGCGGCCCAACTTCTCAGGGCCCCGGGAAGGGCCGGGCCGGCCCGCAGGCCCGTTTGGGCCCGATGTGCAAAACTTTCTTCATTTGTCCATTTTTCCTCTTAAAAGTTTTTATTCTATACATTAAAATGAATGTTCATAGCATAGCATGAGCATGAAAAAATCTGAATTTCAAAATACTCGGTAGCTTGTCGGAATTTTTTTTTTAAGAGGGCTCAAACGGGCCCACGGGCCGGGCCCAAAATTCTAGGGCCTGGAAATCGTTCGGGCCGGGCCTGCAAAGACCTAGGGCCCGACGGGCCGGGCCGGCCCAAAAATTTTGGCGCCATTTACCGGCTCTGCCCGGAACGCATACACATAAAATGTGTGATCGTTTGAGTGCATTTGTTCGCCATATCACATTGGCGCTTGAGTTCGAATTGGGCGAAGCTCCGCGTTCTGCTCATTTTATATGTTTTTTGTATTCGTAGTCAATGATATCGTTGAAAAAAAAGCAATTTATTTTATCATTTATGACAAACGCAATTTGCGAAAGAATACTGTAGAGCAATAATGAGCTGACTTTCAGTTGTATATAGTATTACGGCAGCTACTTTGTTGTATATAAATGTGTAAATGATCCGTGTGCGAAAGAAAATATAGGTAATGAAAAGTATATCCTTCGAAAACTTGTATGTTGCCATTAAATGAAAAAGAGAAAGCGAGACACACCTTATATATGAAGTGTCATGCCCCGTGAAGTCGTGGGAACGGCCGGAGGCTAGAGGCGGGGAGGAGAGTGCAGGCAGAGTGGCGCGATGAACACAACGGCAAGCGGCGACTTTTTCCGCGCTCACAGATGCATATATAATAAGGAGTATATGCATACAAGTAAGGAAATACAGGATTGTACATTAGCGCGATGAGCGAAAAAGGGCAAATCGCATCATCATCATCATTAAGTGGTCAGCCTCTCCTGTTGCACCGGCGGCGAGCTACATACATACATTATCATCATTCTTCTCATCTTCATCTCAAGCTTCACTCCGACCGAGCGGAATCGCGTTCGTTCGTTCGTCTTGCCTGCGGAAAATCGCTTTGTGGCTCATCACGTCGTCTTTTTTTTTGTATTTCGCTTCCACTTTATTTATATATATATTTTTTTTATTCCGCCACTTTTTCTGACACCTCCTTTATCGACATAGCGAAAAACTAGAATTTTTGCATTCCAGTGTTGCTGACTCACCATTCTCTCCAAGGTGAGAGATTCCACCGGCTCATTTTTGATTATTCTCTTAATTAATTACTTAATCAATTAATTACTTAATTAATTAATTACTTACTTAATTAATTAATTATTTAATTAATTAATTAAGACATGGGCATGCATCATGGCCGTCGTCTCGCTTCTGCTCCTGCTGCTCTCCACCCTTATTGTCTACTTCTATCTGGCAGAACATCATGACGATTCGGCCACGCCACGAATCGTTGCGGTGAGTTTGTATCTTTGTGTTTCTTACTTGTTTCTTTTCATTCACACTAATCAAACCTATAGAAGATATAAATAAAGAAATAAAGTTACCATGCGAAAGAATAAAAAGAGGAATTACGTTTGTATGTATTTACGCGAATCGGGACCCGGTTTGAGTCAGGGATAAGAAACACATTAGTCGAGAAGGGCTGGGACACGGAATTCGGGACCGACCAGCGCTGGGACTGAGTGGGACGAATGGGCTATGGACTGGGACCGGACAGGATATAGTAATACAACTTTCTCTTCGCAGGCAGTCATCGCGTCCGTCTATGCAACGTCGTCGTTACTTGTCTTGGCCGGAGTTTCGAGGGGATCGCCGCCGCTTCTCACGCCGGCCATCTTCATGAGTGTACTACTACTATATTTCTCTTCCACTCTCTCCCACTTTCGATCTCTTGCTCACTTTTCTGTCTCTTTTCTTAATTTTTTTCTCTCTCTCTTTTTCTCTCGTTCTCTCGTTCTCTCTCTCTCTCCCTTTCTTCTCGCTTCCTCCCTGTTTCACCGTCTCCCTCTCTCCACTCTCTCTCTCTCTCTCTCTCTCTCCCTCTTTCTGTTTCTCTCCAACTCTCTCTTCCTCTCTGCTTCTATTTCTCTCTCACCCCTCTCTCTCTCTCTCTCTTTACCCTCTCGCCTCTCCGTATCAGGCCGCCCTTCTCATACTTGCCGTTCTGGCTGTCTGCCACGAAACATACTGGATCATTAGCAGTGATGCTATCGAAGAGCTACACAAAGCCATGAGTGGACAACAGAGAAGCAGAGAGGAGACTGGTCAGTGGAGAGAGAGAGAGAGAAAGAGAGAGAATACAGAGACAGTGAGATGGAGACAGAGAAAAAAAAAGAGAAAGAAGATAAAGAGAGAGAGAGAGGGAGAGAATGAAGAGGACAAGGGAGAGAGAGAGATGGATACATCTCTCTTTCTTTCAAAATTATAAGAAGTCTTCGTTGAAATTTTTAAGTATAAATGATATCGAATTAACTTACAATTAATAAAGTATATTTACTCTAAAAAAATGAATAAAATAAATCTAAATAAAAAGTTCACGCGCTAACGCACTTGGCCGCGCTCTCGCTGGCCTTCCTGCTCGGCTGCTTCGCGGCGGGCGCGCTCGCTGTCTTCACGACAGCCCGCCATCGTCTCCGAATGGTTAGAGGAGCCGAAAAAACACGTTTGAATTCCCGCCTTTTTGCGTGACATTATTGTAAAAAGGCGCGAATTCAAACGTGGGTTTTCGGATCCAGAGCATGTGTGTTAAGAGAGAGAGAGAGAGAGAGACGAAACAATTCAAGTATATTACGGCTGCTCTTTACGATTCACTTTGAGTAGACCATACTCAGTTCAAATCGTTGAAAAAAAAAAGATTTTTCCGCTCCCTTAATTTTTATATTAATTAAGAAATTTAAAAGTATCATTTTCTTTCTGTCACCTTTCTTTTGCAGGCTAATCGTTTCATCTTTAATTGGCCCAGTCGCGCAGCCTCGCAACGTTGAGCAGCTACTTAATGTGCATTCTTATAGGCATCGAAACAGGGACCTCCAGATTTACCCTAGTGCGGCTGCCTGCTTCGACGGTAAATACCGTAGCCGCGACCGCGAATATATTCCCAATTAGCAGTGTAGAAAGTATCAAATCGCTCTTATTTGTAACTTTTGTTATATGTATGTAGATTTGTATATTTTTCCCACATTCATATGTATGCACATGTATGTATATATAAGATGTCTATCGAGCTTTTTCATGATTTTTTTCAAAAACCTAATGCATTTAGTGTTATCCCATATATGTATGATAATTATGACGTCATGGTTGAAGTGTATTAAAAACAATTAAACATTCTTGGTGTACCCGCAAGAGATCCCTCCCCTTGACACGCCCACTTTCTCACGTATCCAACTTCTTCTCATTCGGTTTCGCTCTGGTTTTCGTTCGGTCATTGAAGCATTCAGTTACGCGCTGTTGACTCTGTAAGGTCGCTATGGAATAAAAGTAGTATCTAAACGGTATTCGGATACAGCAAAGAAAGTAAAGGAAAGGGTCGGCCACAAAATTCTGTGACGCTGGTTCGTTCGGTCAGTGAAGGAGACTCTCCACTTCTTCTTTGGCTCCGCCTACCCGTCCAGCCGTACACTTTCGACAAGAAGCGCTTGAGTAGAAGCAGATCTGCTATTGCTGATGAGAAATCCGCGAGGACTTGCCCATCTTTAAAAATTATCTCAAAACCTCACAAAAAAAATTTGAGCATTTTTGCATTTTATAAATATTAATTTTTTTTCTTTCAATAAACACTTTTCAGCCGCCCCTTCGTCATCCTGTACGCACTAGAATTTTCAGTCTCTCTCTCTCTCTCTCTATATATATATATATATATATATATATATATATATTTCGATTCTCTCTCTCCAATTCTAACTGTCTCTCTGCTTCTCTCAGTAGTCACAATAAATAGCCCCCCCCCCCCCCGTGAGCACCCCTCCCCCCCCCGCTCAGTCTAAGACCTCTGACAGTGCTCTGAATATCGAGCTGATCCACGATGGCCTATCGACCGGAGAAGGAGAAGAATGGTGAATGATTATTAGCTCCGATTACGCACGGAGAGTTTCAGGCGTTAGAGATAATCGAGGTGGCGAAACACTATCTATTTCTCTCTCTCTCTTTCTCTCTTTCTCTTTTTCTCTACCTCTCTCTCTATCTTTCTCTCTTTATCTTTCTCACTATCTCGCGCTCTCTCTCTCTTTCTCTCTCTCTATCTCTCGCTCTCTCTCTCTCCCTCTCTCTCTCTCTCTCTCTCTCTCTCTCTCTTTCTCCGTCCTCTATCCTCTAGTTGCTCACCACAATTTCGCTCTTCTTCCTCTCAATCTCGCCACACTGTGAGAGTCTTCAGTCGGTCCCTGAAGTGAAAAAAGAAAAATCTCACATTTCAGCAGCATTCTGGATCATTTATTAATTCTCTTACTAGTGTTCTTTTAATTCATTAATTTTATTAATTTTTTTTATAATCATATATTTACATAATATTTTCATATGCGTGCATTTATGTCGAATTTGCTGAGAAAATGTCAAATCAAATTACATTCATTTTTTGGAGCTCGCTTTTCAGCATTATCACCATTGGTGACATCCAATGCCACTCAGTGCTTGAGATTCTGGGTGAATAAGAGACAGAAAGGAGAAAAACTCTGAATAGGAAGATTGGAAGATTTTTGTGCTGTTAGAGAGGGTGAACAACGTGAGAGAGGAACAGAGAAAGAGTATACAGGAGTGAAAGTAAGAGTGTGAGCAAGAGAAAGAGAGTGTGAGATCGAGAGAGAAAGAGGGAGAATAAGAAAGAGAGAGAAAGAGAAAGACAGAGGGAAATAGAGAGAGAGAGAAAAAGAGAGAGAGAGAGAAAGAGAGAGAGAGAGAAAGAGAGAGAGAAGAGATGAACTTCCACTGGGACTTCTGGATCATCTCTGCCATCTCGATCATCTCTTCCATGCTGTACGCGCGTATTCTAATCGTGATCATTCGTCAACGAGAGAGCTCACTCTTCAAATCATTCTTCTTTCGCATCACCATCTCACAGGCTAGATGCTTGTCCTTATTAGGGGCTTAATCAAGACTTTTCCTTAGCCTAAATTAAAGAATTATCCTTAGCCTTAATTATGACTCATCCTTAGCCTAAAAGAATTATCTTTAACCATAGTTAAAGAATTATCCTTAGCCTTAATTAAGACTTTTCCTTAGCCTTAATTAGGACTAATCCTTAGCCTGATTAAGACTTATCCTTAGCCTTTATTAAGATTCATCCTTAGCCTTAATTAAGACTCATCCTTAGCCTAAAAGAATTATCTTTAACCTTAGTTAAAGAATTATCCTTTGCCTTAATTAAGACTCATCCTTAGCCTTGAGTAAAGAATTCTCCTTGGCCTTAATTAAGACTTTTCCTTAGCCTTAATCAAGACTTTTCCGTAGCCTTAATTAGGACTAATCCTTAGCCTTAATCAAAGACTTATCCTTAGCCTTAATTAAATAATTATCCTTAGCCTTAATTAAAGAATTATCCTTAGTCTTAATTAAAACATAACTTAGCTTTAATTAAGGCTTTTTGTCAAGCCTTAATTAAGATATTCAAATTCTTAACCCTAAGCTTAGATTGGGCGAACTATCTATGTATTATGATGTTGAAATTTAATAATAATAATAATACTAATAGCAATAATAATTGTATTAATAATAATAATAATACTAATAGTATTAATAATAATAATAATAATAATAATAATGATGCTAATAGTATTAATAACAATAACAATAACAATATAGCCTCAGGGTCTCCTCGACATTGCGTGGGGCGTCCACTATATCTTCGCTACCCTCATTCGTCTCTCGCATCTCGTTCGTCCGATAGCGCTCAGGTTTGCATTTTTTTTTTAAAGTTTATTTATTTTTTTTAAATTTATTACCTACAATTAACTAAATGGAGACTCTCGATCCAACTTTTTATTATTCTCTATTGTATCAATTCTTCTCTCGCTCTCTAATTCTCTTTTCATCTGATTACGTCTCGCAATCTCCTACTCCTCTCTTTCCCCTCTCTCTCTCTCTCTCTCTCTCTCTCTCTCTCTGTCTCTGTCTCCTCTCTCGTCTCTCCCTCTCTCACTCTCTATCTCTCTCTCCCGCTCTCCCTCTATCTTTCATCTCTCTCTCCCTAACCTCTCTCGTTCTGTCTCATTTCTCTCTCCCTCTCTCTTCCCCTCTCTTCCCCCTCTCTCTCTCTCTCTCTCTCTCTCATCCCTCCCTCTCCCTCCAGCCTGAACGGCACTGTCTACGTTGACTGGCTCTACGCCTACATCTACTACTTCTTCTACGGCCAAATGTTCGGCATCTTCCTCGTGACACTCCATCGCACGGCGTCCGTCTGCGCGTGGAAACGACTGAGAGCGGTTAATTAATTAATTTTTTATAATTAAATTAAATTAATTAATTTTTTTTTAATTTAATTAATTATTTTTTTTAAAATTAATTAATCATACATTTAAATTACTATAATGGTTTACTAATTAAAAGATGATTTATATTTTTCTTCTTCCATATATGTATAATTTTTAGTAATTTAATTTCTTTTTCTAGCATAAGTCTAAATGAATTAGTTAATTGATTGATTGATTGATTGATTGACTGATTAACTATGATTAATTCTCTGTCACTTTCCAGTGGCTCAATCAATGTTCTCGACGCAAGCTGATGGCGACGCATTTTTGCGTGCCGCTCCCATTCGCCTTCATCATCCTCTTCTTGCAGCCGAACACACTGTTCGTTTTTTGGACGGGACTACCGTAATCTTTTTCGTCTCCCTGATCATTGGAAAAGGGCGCGAATTCAAAATTGATTTTTTCAGATTGTGTTTAATCAAAATTATATCAATGCAAGCAACGCACTCTGTTTGTGTTAAATTCGTTCACGCTGCTCTCTCTCTCTCTCTATCCCTTGAATCTCAGGCAAAATGGCGCGAATTCAAACGTTGGTTCTTTAAAGAGGGCGAAAACTCAAATGTTCAGCTATAAAGCTCCTTTAAGGCAATCGTTGTCTTCTCTCTCTCTTCCCCCTCGCTCTCTCTCTCTCTCTCTCTGTCTCTCTCTCTCTCAGATTCCTCGTGAACGAACACCAGGACCGCCTCTATCACGTCGTCGACAAGGACGCCGCAGCGGTTCCTTTCCTTTCCTCGCCAATTAAAAAGATGATTAATTATAATTTGTATTCTCCATTTAGCCAAAACCATCAATCTGATACTTTAATAGTTATCCTCGACATCTTCTCCAAGTTTTGCTGCCATTTGTAATATTCATATTTCTCTCTCTCTCCATCTCTCTCTCTCTCTCTCTCTCTCTCTCTCTCTCTTTCTCCCTCAGCTCAATGCGCTTCTGGCCGCATGTCTCTCTGCGTTCGCTATGGTCTTCTGCACGGTGTGCTATGCCCTCGTCTTTCGTCGTCTCCGCCGGGCGCCCAAGCTGCGCGGTCGGAGGTTAGCATTGTTAATTAATTAATTTATTATTAATTAATTAATTAACATCAATTTATTTTAATCTTTATTATTTAGGTTTTTTTAAAGTTTACGATTTTATTTTGCTCTTTATGATTTATGTTTTAATTCTCGAGTCGACGATTAAAGCCTAGGACACTTAAAATTTTGAATTTTTTTATTATTTAAAATTAGTTTTAAGAAATTACAAATCTTGCTGTAGATCTCTCTCTCTCTCTCTCTCCTCTCTCTCTCTCTCAGTCTCTCTCTCTCTCCTCTCTCTCTCAGTCTCTCTCTCTCCTCTCTCTCTCAGTCTCTCTCTCTCTCTCTCTCTCTCTCTCTCTGTACAGCTCGTCCGGCGGCCTGCTCTGTCGGCGACGTCGCGAATTGCCCGTTTTGCTCATTTCGTTCGCGCTCTTCTGCTCCCTCTTCATGGACTGCGTTTTCTACATCTCGGCGTACATCTTCTCTGAAAATGTCAGAGAGCGAGAGAGGCAAAGAAAGAGAGAGAGAGAGCGCGAGAGCAGAGAGAAAGAAAGAGAGAGAAAGGGAAAGAGAGAGAGAAATCGAGAGGGAGAGAGAGAGAGCCCTTTCAGCAAGAAGCCATGCAGCGTGTGCGTCTCTTCTACCCGTACGCCTCGATGGCGGTCGCGTACACGAATCCATGGCTGCTCATGATCACGTCGCCGCAGACGAGGCGACAAGTTCTTGGGTCTCTTGGCCTTTTCTTCTTTATCGTCTTTTTTTTATTGACATATCTCTTAAATCAATATTATTTTACAACTTTATTTTTTTCTCCATTTCTTAATTTTATATTTATTGTCAGCAGTTATCTCATACAACCTACCTACGCGTTACTGATAACATATACCGTACTCTTCTTATTCTTAGAGAATTGTCGCTTCATGACCCCATATCTTCATTTTTAAAATTTATATTTAGTAGTTATCATTGCAACATATCTACCGTGCTGATAAGAGAGGACATACCGTAGTCTTCTTCTTAGAGAATTGTCGCTTCAGAACCCCTTCGCGGCTGGACGTCCAGGCGCAGCAGCAGCAGGCTTCTGTTGTTCTCTTGCGCGCCTCTCGCCGTCGTCTCGAGTCTGCTACCGTGCTGCCCACCTCTACCCTCTCCCCTGTCCTCCGCCCTGCGTCCGCCTCGCTCAATGCTCTCCCCTCTTCTCCCTCTGCGTCGCCCAGTCAACCTTCTGCTTCACCCAGTCAATCGCCAGCTATCAGCTAATCGTTAATGCTATATATGAAATACAGACTGTAAAATATATCGATTACTGTACAAATGTATCATACTTAAAAAAAGAACAAAATACATTCGACAAAATTCCCATTGACTTTGCTCACGTGGTCATTTGGACATATTTACAGCCATTTTATTTTAAATAAGATCGAAGAGAAGAGGTCACTGGTACAGAGCATCGACGAAATGTCTCGACCAGAGTTCAAAGTTCAAAGATCAACGCTCATGGAGAACGGAAACGGGAATCAGTATTCACAGAACGGTAGGAAAATAAACATGCAAAAGAAAAAGAAACTTTATATGGTCTGCTCAACAGATGCTCGACTTTTCACATATTACAGGAAATCATAATAACAAAACAATGTTCGGTGCTTGTTTGACAATCAATTATCTCGGACATTCACATAACACCAACAAAGTAACAATAACATTTGACGAGCTTTGGACGAGCTTTGGCGAGTCTTGACCAGAATTCAAAATCATCTCATCCTTGTTCACATTCGCCCTCCTCCTCATCGTCGTCTTCCGATTCTGAGACGATTACTCTGCGCGTGGGCGCAACGTGACGCGGTCGCGTCGCGGTTGAGGGGGCGGGGCGTACGCCTCCTCCACCTCCGCCTCCGCGCCCACCACGACGGGCAACAGAGTGCGGCGTGGCTTTGACATCGGCAGTAGGGCGCCGCCCACGGCGGGTCAGCTCAGACTTCTGTGGAAGAAAAGTGTTAGAGATTAATGGGGAAAAAAAGTTTGCTTTCTTTAAGTAATCGCAACGCTAGCAACATTCCATCCAATAAAAAAATCTTTCATGTAACATCAAATTTTAATCATAAAAACGTGAAAGTGTAAAAAAAAAACAAATTGACGACCAATTATGGATTAGTCGAAACGAAACACTATTTAAGAAAAAATAAAAGAAAATAAGAAATAGTCAATTGAGTAAGTAATTTTATGATTTTTTTTAAAATTTATTCTTAGAACCTGGCAGTACGCGATCATCTTATGTCCTTTATTAAAGATAAAAGGAAAATATTATTAGATAATTAATTTTAATTAGAAAGGTAAAAAATATTTTTAAAAAAAAGTAAAAAAAAACCTGGTACTGCGCCACTTTCTCTTCGACTTCCTGCGCCATTCGCCCGGCGTTGTTATAATAAATATAAAATATATCAAAATATGATGATTTGTTTCTGAAATATAATTAGCATAACTCAAATTATAATATTCATAATTATTATAACCTGTAAAAGTAAATGTACTATTTCTAAAATATAGTCAGCATTACTAAATTTATAACTAATGATGACTTGGTTAACAATTTTAATTCGATAAAAAATTGAAAAAAATGTACCGTAATCTCCGAGTTGTGTCCGCGGTCCTCTTTCGCGAAGGGAGTCAAGAGACGGAAAAGATCCTCATAGACTCGCTCGTCCGCAAGGAACTGCTTGTAGCAATCGAGGCAATCCACCAGCTGAAAGAGAGAGAGAGAGAGAGAGAGAGAGAGAAAGAAAGAGAGAGAGAGAGAGAAAGAGAGAGAGAGAGAGAGAGAGAGAGATAGGGAGAGAGAGACATCAAAATATGCCTAATTTATGGCCCCGTAATATTTTTTTGCCAATTTTAAATATATTAAAATAATAAATAAGTATAAAATTAATTAGCTGAATAAGTAGGTTTATAATAAAAAATAACAACGAAACTACGGCTATAACCGTACAAATGAATGGATATAAAACCCTAAATAACAAAAGAACAAACCTTGTGGAAGGAGCGAAAGAGAGAGAGAGAGAGAGAGAGAGAGAAAGAGAGAGTGAGAGGAAGAGAGAGAGAGTGAGAGAGAGGGAGAGGAAGAGAGAGAGAAACCTTGAGCAGGTCATTGCCGATGAGATGAGTCAGTACCAACATGCAAGTCTCTCGAACGACTGAGTCCTTATCACGGAGTCTGGAAGCAGTGGGCATTTTATCAGGAGAGAGAGAGAGAGAGAGAGAGAGATTGTGAAAAATAAAAAAAAGCGATAGAATTTCTGCTTATGGTTAGAAAAAAGATACTGTTAAATCTGAAGAAAATTAACGTTTTTTTGGGCAATACGAAAAGCGCAGGAGAAAAAAAACACTGACTGCTCGAAGAGTGAGGTCGCATGTTTCTCAACGAGATTCGGATGCCTGAATGTGAGGTCGGCAGCGCAGACGGAAAGGTTCGATCTAAATAAAATAATAATATTAAAAATAGTAATAATAATAGTAATAATAATAATGATAATAATAATAATAAATAATAATAATAATAATAATAATAATAATAATAATAGTAAGATAAAGGATACAAAAAAACATTATTGGCAAAAATAAGTAATTAGTTAATTAATTGATTATTTACTTAATAAATCAATATGTTCGACCTGAGAATGGGAGACGGAGAATTGACGAGGAATGAGAAGAAAATTCTTGCGCCTCGATCCGACACTTGGTTGCTTAAAAATAAGATTTTTATTTTAATTTATACATTTCAAATTTTTTTAGTTCCCGCCATAATATATTCACCCAAATAAAATCAAATATCTTTTATCCGCACCATTCGAAATCCCACGCTTGCCTAAAGGCGCACTGTTGCAACAATTTCTACAGCTATGAAATATATTTCTTGATATAAAAAAACCATTCTAGATCCGATTCATGCCTAAAAAATAAAAATAAAATAAAATACAACAGTTTCTACAGCTGTGAAATATATTCTTGATCTAACAAAATTCATTCTAGATCCGCTTCATGTGTCTAACTTTACTCTGAAAAAAATTAAATTAAAAATAATAATAAAAATGCTCTACTTGAGAATCATGAGCTTGCCGAGCGCCGTCACTGCTGCTTGTCGGGTGAGCTCGGGCAGGCCGCGCGCACGCGCACAGTACACGACCAATGGGAGGAGACGGCCTGGCGAGAGAGAGAGAGAGAGAGAGAGAGAGAGGGAGCTAGAGAGGAAGATAGATAGAGAGGAAGAGAGAGAGAGAGAGAGGATGAGGGAGGAGAGAGAGAGAGAGAAAGAGAGAGAGAGAAACCTAAAAGTCGGTGGGAGCGCATCAGACGAACGTTTGTGATGGTAGACGCGCGATTTCGGATTCGCTCCTCCTCGTTGAGGCCTAAAAAAAGGCAATAAAAAGGCATATATGCGTTCTTTCTTTAAATTCTTTTTCTTTGCAACAATTAGTGGATATTTAATATCAATCTAAGAAGATGCAGATTAAAAAAAAAACTAGTATTACAAAGTCGGAGAACAATAATAAATGTTAGTTTAGAAAAAAAAACAATATTAAAACTATATAAAAAAATAAAAAATATATAATAAATATAAAAAAAATCCTAAAATCCGGCCCCCCACCAGAGATGTTGCCCTCGTCCTCTTCCACAAAGTCAAAGACGCCCTTCCGCCCGGCGGTCTTCGCCTCCCAGTCCTTTAGTTGATGTTCTATGTCGATGGGGCGCGGTGCGTTCTCCTTCAAAATTAACTATATATTTTCGCTGCCCTTTCTCATTTCATACTGTTGCTCTCTTTCATACATTTGTCGACATCAAGAAATATGCTCAAACGGCTCATGTTTAACTTCTTTGCGCATAAAAAAAATATAATACAAATTCTTGTTTTCGTCCTGTGTTAGTAGCATCGAAATTAGTTCTTGCTCCTAAACCTACGCTCCTAACTAAACCCTTGCCTACTAAACCCTTGCCTCCTAAACCATTGCCTCCTAAACCCTTAATCCTAAACCATTGCCTCCTAAACCCTTAATCCTAAACCATTGCCTCCTAAACCCTTAATCCTAAACCATTGCCTCCTAAACCCTTGTCTCCTAAACCCTTAATCCTAAACCATTGCCTCCTAAACCCTTAATCCTAAACCATTGCCTCCTAAACCCTTAATCCTAAACCATTGCCTCCTAAACCCTTAATCCTAAACCATTGCCTCCTAAACCCTTAATCCTAAACCATTGCCTCCTAAACCCTTAATCCTAAACCATTGCCTCCTAAACCCTTAATCCTAAACCATTGCCTCCTAAACCCTTAATCCTAAACCATTGCCTCCTAAACCCTTAATCCTAAACCATTGCTCCTAAACCCAACTTACCGAGAGCGTGAGTTGTCGAATCCGTAGGAATTCTCGTACGTAGACGAGGTCGGCGTGGACGAGGAAGCGGACGGCGAGTTCGCCCGTCAGCGTGCACATTCGCTCGGCCAGCGCTGCCAGCTGCGTCTCCAGGTAGACACTGGAGAAAAGCCAGGGAATGGCTCTTGGAAAGAAAAAAAAAACAAAAGAGGGGCCGCCGGGATTAAAAACAAAAGAGAGAGGCAGAGTGGTTTGGAAATATTCCAAGAACAGGGTGGGACCCCAGGCCTGCTGAAAAGGGGCCAAGTACAATCAAATTAAAGTGTTGTTGGGGCAAGACAAACGAGCGAGGAAAGGGGGGAGAGAACCAAAGAGAGGAGAGAGAGACTTAGAGAGAGAGAGAGAGAGAGAGTGAGTGAGAGAGAGAGTGAGAGAGAGAGGAGAGGGGGAGGGGAAGAGAGAGGCGAGAGAGAGATAGGAGAGAGGGAGGGGAAGAGAGAGAGAGAGAGACAGAGAGAGACGGGAAGAGAGAGAGAGGGACAGAGAGAGAGAGGGGAGAGAACGAGAGAGACAGAGAAATAGAGAGAGAGACAGCAAGAGATAGAGATATAAGGGAGAGAACCAGAGAGAGGAGAGAGAGAGATTTAGAGAGAGATTTAGAGAGAGAGAGAGAGAGATAAACAAATAAACAAACCCTGGCGACGAATCTCGTCACGACTGCGCAAGTGTCCTTGCAGATGTCAAAGTAGACAGCGAGTGTTCCTTTGAGCGCACGCATCCACGACGTACTCTCGGGGCGCATCATTTCTGATGATGAAGAAGAATTATTATTTTTTCAATATAGTTATTTCACATTTATTCAACATAATTTAATAAAGTGATAAAATTCTATATTATTCTATAATTTATCTGATACAATTTAATTAAAGCAATAAAATCTGTGATTAATAGTCAATATTATTATTCTACATTTATTTGATACAATTTAATTAAGTTTTAATAAACACAATTAAGAATGATTATAGTCCATAATATTATTCTACATTTATTTAGCACAATTTCATATCATTCTATAGTTTATCTTATACAATTGAAAGAGAGGAATAAAATTCACCAAAAAATTTATATACTCTTATTCTAAAAATTAAATACAGACATCCCCACTGAATACTCTATTATATTTAATAACAACAACAAAAAAAAACTGAATAGTATAAATAGATAGAAATAGGAAGAGACACCAACCAGCCAGCATGAATCTCTCTATGGCGACAAAGAGAGAGTCTGTCCATGGGATACGGTAGGCCAACGAGAAGTCCTTGTCGCTCTGCAATTACAACAAAAAAAGCACTCTTGATGAAGCTTGGAGCGACATTTCGAGAAACTTGAGCACTTTCTATAATGAAAGCGTGCTATTTACTACATTTAAAGTGTATGGGGAAACTGAAAACAGAGAAGAAAAGTTAAGAAAACGTTAGAGAAAAGAATTTTAGTGACCGGCGGTTTTGCATGTTCGGTTCCCTTTTTATCTATTATGCGCTCCCGACCGTCGTTCCGATTTCGCTAGCCTCTTACTCATTCTCTAGTCTATCTCTCCATAACTCTGTTTCTGGAACTCTGCATGTCTTTCTTTCTTCTTTCTCGTCTCTCTCCCACTTTCTCTCGTCTCTCTCTCTCTCTTCCCCCCTCATTCTGTCTTTTTCCCTTTCTATCTCTACCACTCTCTCTCTATCGTCTCTCTCCCTCTCCCTCTCTCCTCTCTGACCCTTGGTGGGGATGCGAGATTGGCGATGAGTTGCAGTGCCTCGGCGGACATCTCCGCATTCTTCGTCTCGATGATCTTCTGGAAGCGACGGAGCCACGCACGCATGCGAGGTTGGTCTGATCTGGAAGGAGAGAGAGAAAGAGAGAGAAGAGAAAGAGAAAGAGAGAGAGAGAGAGAGAGAGAGAAAGAGGAGAGAGAGAGCAATCGAGAGATAGAGAGATGGGAGAGAGAAAGAAAGAGAGAGAGAGAGCGATCGGAGAGAGAGTGAGGGACAGAGTGAGAGAGAGAGAGAGAGAGAGGGAGGGAGAGAGAGAATCAGAATTTGTGCACACCTGCTGAGAAGTGAGAGGACTTTGAGAGCAGCCAGGTGGTTATGCGTGCACTTTGTGTTGTTCAGCACTTCCCAGAGGCACTGAACGGAAATGTTTATTTATTCCAAGAATTGGCTTCAAATTCAAATTGCCTAAGTAAAAAATTAAATTGGCGCCAAATTCAAACCGTATAAACGCCGTCCTCGAACGGATGATGTTTTGCTGTGAGCGCGAGCACTTCTTCGACGCTCACTCGCTCTCCCTGCAAATGCAGGCACAAAATATTTAAATAAATTTTAATTGAACCCAAATTTAAAATGTATAAATTTTTTTTATAAATCACACAAATATTATTTGATTCAATAAGATAAAGTTTGTTTATCTTTTTGTCTTACGTTCTTCTTTTCGGTTTTTAATTAACTTTCACAACAAACAGAGGACGTGCCATCGGTCTTCAATTTAACCTGATCCAATAAATAGACATGCATAACATGGAAACCACGGGCTCGAATATGGTTTTTTTGGTTGGAATTGAGTCGAGTCGAAATAGGAAACAAAGGAATTTTTGCTTTGAGTTTAAATAATCATGAAAAAATTTCGATTCCTGTTTAAATCAATAAAATAAATTGTTTAATGAAATATCGCGGAAAATTTTGACTCGTGTTTAAATCAATAAAATGATTCATTTAGTCAGATAACGTATGCATATCGTTAGCCCAGCCCTTTTTTTTTTTAAATTTTAACTGATTTTCAACCAAGGTCGGCATGAAATGGAACGATCGGAACTCATCTATCCACATCCAATAAATACGCATGCACAACATGCAAACCACGGGCTAGTTAAAGAATTATCCTTAGCCTTAATTAGGACTAATCCTTAGCCTGATTAATTATCCTTAGTCTTAATTAAAACATAACTTAGCTTTAATTAAGGCTTTTTGTCAAGCCTTAATTAAGATATTCAAATTCTTAACCCTAAGCTTAGATTGGGCGAACTATCTATGTATTATGATGTTGAAATTTAATAATAATAATAATACTAATAGCAATAATAATTGTATTAATAATAATAATAATACTAATAGTATTAATAATAATAATAATAATAATGATGCTAATAGTATTAATAACAATAACAATAACAATATAGCCTCAGGGTCTCCTCGACATTGCGTGGGGCGTTCACAATATCTTCGCTACCCTCATTCGTGTCTCGCATCTCGTTCGTCCGATAGCGCTCAGGTTTGCATTTTTTTCAAAGTTTATTTTAATTTTTTTAAATTTATTACCTACAATTAACTAAATGGAGACTCTCGATCCAACTTTTTATTATTCTCTATTGTATCAATTCTTCTCTCGCTCTCTAATTCTCTTTTCACCTGATTACGTCTCGCAATCTCCTACTCCTCTCTTTCCCCTCTCTCTCTCTCTCTCTCTCTCTCTCTCTCTCTGTCTCTGTCTCCTCTCTCGTCTCTCCCTCTCTCACTCTCTATCTCTCTCTCCCGCTCTCCCTCTATCTTTCATCTCTCTCTCCCTAACCTCTCTTGTTCTGTCTCATTTCTCTCTCCCTCTCTAAATTGATTTTTTCAGAATGTGTTTAATCAAAATTATATCAATGCAAGCAACGCACTCTGTTCGTGTTAAATTCGTTCACGCTGCTCTCTCTCTCTATCCCTTGAATCTCAGGCAAAATGGCGCGAATTCAAACGTTGGTTCTTTAAAGAGGGCGAAAACTCAAATGTTCAGCTATAAAGCTCCTTTAAGGCAATCGTTGTCTTCTCTCTCTCTCCCTCTCTCTTCTCTCTTTCTCTCTCTCTCTCTTCTCTCTCTCTCTGTCTCTCTCTCTCAGATTCTTCGTGAACGAACACCAGGACCGCCTCTATCACGTCGTCGACAAGGACGCCGCAGCGGTTCCTTTCCTTTCCTCGCCAATTAAAAAGATGATTAATTATAATTTGTATTCTGCATTTAGCTAAAACCATCAATCTGATACTTTAATAGTTCTCCTCGACATCTTCTCCAAGTTTTGCTGCCATTTGTAATATTCATATTTCTCTCTCTCTCTCTCCCTCTCTCTCTCTCTCTTTCTCCCTCAGCTCAATGCGCTTCTGGCGGCATGTCTCTCTGCGTTCGCTATGGTCTTCTGCACGGTGTGCTATGCCCTCGTCTTTCGTCGTCTCCGCCGGGCGCCCAAGCTGAGCGGTCGGAGGTTAGCATTGTTAATTAATTTATTTATTATTAATTAATTAATTAACATCAATTTATTTTAATCTTTATTATTTAGGTTTTTTTTAAAGTTTACGATTTTATTTTGCTCTTTATGATTTATGTTTTAATTCTCGAGTCGACGATTAAAGCCTAGGACACTTAAAATTTTGAATTTTTTTATTATTTAAAATTAGTTTTAAGAAATTACAAACTTTACTGTAGATCTCTCTCTCTCTCTCTCCTCTCTCTCTCTCAGTCTCTCTCTCTCTCTCTCCTCTCTCTCTCAGTCTCTCTCTCTCCTCTCTCCCTCAGTCTCTCTCTCTCTCTCTCTCTCTCTCTCTCTCTCTCTCTGTACAGCTCGTCCGGCGGCCTGCTCCGTCGGCGACGTCGCGAATTGCCCGGTTTGCTCATTTCGTTCGCGCTCTTCTGCTCCCTCTTCATGGACTGCGTTTTCTACATCTCGGCGTACATCTTCTCTGAAAATGTCAGAGAGCAAGAGAGGCAAAGAAAGAGAGAGAGAGAGCGCGAGAGCAGAGAGAAAGAAAGAGAGAGAAAGGGAAAGAGAGAGAGAAATCGAGAGGGAGAGAGAGAGAGAGTCCTTTCAGCAAGAAGCCATGCAGCGTGTGCGTCTCTTCTACTCGTACGCCTCGATGGCGGTCGCGTACACGAATCCATGGCTGCTCATGATCACGTCGCCGCAGACGAGGCGACAAGTTCTTGGGTCTCTTGGCCTTTTCTTCTTTATCGTCTATTTTTTTTATTGACATATCTCTTAAATCAATATTATTTTACAACTTTATTTTTTTCTCCATTTCTTAATTTTATATTTATTGTCAGCAGTTATCTCATACAACCTACCAACGCGTTACTGATAACATATACCGTACTCTTCTTATTCTTAGAGAATTGTCGCTTCATGACCCCATATCTTCATTTTTAAAATTTATATTTAGTAGTTATCATTGCAACCTATCTACCGTGCTGATAAGAGAGGACATACCGTAGTCTTCTTCTTAGAGAATTGTCGCTTCAGGACCCCTTCGCGGCTGGACGTCCAGGCGCAGCAGCAGCAGGCTTCTGTTGTTCTCTTGCGCGCCTCTCGCCGTCGTCTCGAGTCTGCTACCGTGCTGCCCACCTCTACCCTCTCCCCTGTCCTCCGCCCTGCGTCCGCCTCGCCCAATGCTCTCCCCTCTTCTCCCTCTGCGTCGCCCAGTCAACCCTCTGCTTCACCCAGTCAATCGCCAGCTATCAGCTAATCGTTAATGCTATATATGAAATACAGACTGTAAAATATATCGATTACTGTACAAATGTATCATACTTAAAAAAAGAAAAAAATACATTCGACAAAATTCCCATTGACTTTGCTCACGTGGTCATTTGGACATATTTACAGCAATTTTATTTTAAATAAGATCGAAGAGAAGAGGTCACTGGTACAGAGCATCGACGAAATGTCTCGACCAGAGTTCAAAGTTCAAAGATCAACGCTCATGGAGATCGGAAACGGGAATCAGTATTCACAGAACGGTAGGAAAATAAATATGCAAAAGAAAAAGAAACTTTATATGGTCTGCTCAACAGATGCTCGACGTTTCACATATTACAGGAAATCATAATAACAAAACAATGTTCGGTGCTTGTTTGACAATCAATTATCTCGGACATTCACATAACACCAACAAAGTAACAATAACATTTGACGAGCTTTGGACGAGCTTTGGCGAGTCTTGACCAGAATTCAAAATCATCTCATCCTTGTTCACATTCGCCCTCCTCCTCATCGTCGTCTTCCGATTCCGAGACGATTACTCTGCGCGCGGGCGCAACGCGACGCGGTCGCGTCGCGGTTGAGGGGGCGGGGCGTACGCCTCCTCCACCTCCGCCTCCGCGCCCACCACGACGGGCAACAGAGTGCGGCGTGGCTTTGACATCGGCAGTAGGGCGCCGCCCACGGCGGGTCAGCTCAGACTTCTGTGGAAGAAAAGTGTTAGAGATTAATGGGGAAAAAAAGTTTGCTTTCTTTAAGTAATCGCAACGCTAGCAACATTCCATCCAATAAAAAAATCTTTCATGTAACATCAAATTTTAATCATAAAAACGTGAAAGTGTAAAAAAAAAACAAATTGACGACCAATTATGGATTAGTCTAAACGAAACACTATTTAAGAAAAAATAAAAGAAAATAAGAAATAGTCAATTGAGTAAGTAATTTTATGATTTTTTTTAAAATTTATTCTTAGAACCTGGCAGTACGCGATCATCTTATGTCCTTTATTAAAGATAAAAGGAAAATATTATTAGATAATTAATTTTAATTAGAAAGGTAAAAAATATTTTTAAAAAAAGTAAAAAAAACCTGGTACTGCGCCACTTTCTCTTCGACTTCCTGCGCCATTCGCCCGGCGTTGTGCAATTTCTCCAGCTTCTTCAGGAAATCGTTGACGTCATGCTAAAGTGAAATACGAGTATTTTATAGATTAAAGTAATATGTTAGAGTAATTCTGAAATATATAATTAGCATAACTAAATTATTAATCGTTATAATAAATATAAAATATATCAAAATATGATGATTTGTTTCTGAAATATAATTAGCATAACTCAAATTATAATATTCATAATTATTATAACCTGTAAAAGTAAATGTACTATTTCTAAAATATAGTCAGCATTACTAAATTTATAACTAATGATGACTTGGTTAACAATTTTAATTCGATAAAAAATTGAAAAAAATGTACCGTAATCTCCGAGTTGTGTCCGCGGTCCTCTTTCGCGAAGGGAGTCAAGAGACGGAAAAGATCCTCATAGACTCGCTCGTCCGCAAGGAACTGCTTGTAGCAATCGAGGCAATCCACCAGCTGAAAGAGAGAGAGAGAGAGAGAGAGAGAAAGAAAGAGAGAGAGAGAGAAAGAGAGAGAGAGAGAGAGAGAGATAGGGAGAGAGAGACATCAAAATATGCCTAATTTATGGCCCCGTAATATTTTTTTGCCAATTTTAAATATATTAAAATAATAAATAAGTATAAAATTAATTAGCAGAATAAGTAGGTTTATAATAAAAAATAACAACGAAACTACGGCTATAACCGTACAAATGAATGGATATAAAACCCTAAATAACAAAAGAACAAACCTTGTGGAAGGAGCGAATGTTGAGATGCAGCATGGACAAGCAGTGCGAGTAGTATGCAGGCAGGTCGGGATGTCGCGAAATCACACGTGGGCTATGATTTTATTATCATTATTATAATTTATCATTCAAATTAATTTAAATATTCCGACAACACTTAAATAAATGTAGTAACCGAAAGAATTATTATGAACAGAGATGTAACACATATTCTTTTGGAGGAAAAAAAATTAATATATTATATGATTAAATGAGTGAAAAAGAAAGAAAGAAATATATATATATATACATATATTTTCATAATTTAAAAATTAAAAAAAATAATAAAATTAAAAGAAAGAAATATAAATAAATATACTTCTTGGCAGTTTCGAATCTCTTGCACAGCTTCTCCACCAGTGATTGCATGTTTGTGCTATCTTTGCGCTCGCGTAGAAGAGAGAGGAAGTTTCTGGAAGGAAAAAAAATGGAGATAAAATGCAGCATGTGCTACCAAGGATCGTCGTCTTACCACTCTCTCTCTCCTTCTCTCTCTCTCTCCATTCTCTTTCTTTCTTTTTCTACCTCTGTCTTTCTCTCTCTCTTTTTCCAATCTCATTCTCTTTCCATTCTTCTTCTCTCTCTCCATTCTTTTCTTCTCCCTCTCTCACATTACTTCTAGCTCTCTGTTCACTCTCTCGCCCTCTCTCTTTGTCTCTCTCCATTCTTCTTCTCTTTCTCTCTCATCTCACTCTCTCTCTCTCACACTCTTTCTCTCTTTCTCTCCACAAACGTCATGATAGTGCGGAACGCAGCGAGCGGCACTTCTTTGCTGCTCCTCGACAACCGCGAAATGAAGTCGGGCACATGGGAGAGGACGCCGTCCTTAATAATAAAAATAAAATATCATAAAATAAAATTGCTAACATAAATACATCGTAAGCTTATATTAAAGTAAACAATAGTGTGATGAAAAAACCCCAAATATATCTTTCTCAATTCCATCCACAGCGACTGCTCTGCTCATTTAATTAAATCGAGTTAGAAATTGCTAGAAAGGTTTTAAGCTTTAGCTGAGAGTTTCAATCATGTCACTTCCCTAAAAAAAAAGAGGATGGAGAAAGAGAATCTCAATAAACGAAATACAACTAAATAAATAAAGGTACAAACAAATAGATAAATAAAGAAAACAACCTTCTTGGACCACTCCTGGAAGAGATTCTTCGTGAGATGTTGAATTGACGGCTCTGGATCGACGTAGCCGGTGAGTGCATACGAGAGAACTCCGTGAGTCTCAATAAGAGAGAGAGAGAGAGAGAAAGAGAGTGAGAGAGGGAGAGGAAGAGAGAGAGAGAGAGAGAGTGAGAGAAAGAGTGAGAGAGTGAGAGGAAGAGAGAGAGAAACCTTGAGCAGGTCATTGCCGATGAGATGAGTCAGTACCAACATGCAAGTCTCTCGAACGACTGAGTCCTTATCACGGAGTCTGGAAGCAGTGGGCATTTTATCAGGAGAGAGAGAGAGAGAGAGATTGTGAGAAATAAAAAAAAGCGATAGAATTTCTGCTTATGGTTAGAAAAAAGATACTGTTAAATCTGAAGAAAATTAACGTTTTTTTGGGCAATACGAAAAGCGCAGGAGAAAAAAAACACTGACTGCTCGAAGAGTGAGGTCGCATGTTTCTCAACGAGATTCGGATGCCTGAATGTGAGGTCGGCAGCGCAGACGGAAAGGTTCGATCTAAATAAAATAATAATATTAAAAATAGTAATAATAATAGTAATAATAATAATGATAATAATAATAATAATAAATAATAATAATAATTAATAATAAGAATAATAATAATAGTAAGATAAAGTATACAAAAAAAACATTATTGGCAAAAATAAGTAATTAATTAATTAATTGATTATTTACTTAATAAATCAATATGTTCGACTTGAGAATGGGAGACGGAGAATTGACGAGGAACGAGAAGAAAATTCTTGCGCCTCGATCCGACACTTGCTTGCTTAAAAATAAGATTTTTTTTTTTAAATTTATACATTTCAAATTTTTTTAGTTCCCGCTATAATATATTCACCCAAATAAAATCATATATCTTTTATCCGCACCATTCGAAATCAAACGCTTGCCTAAAGGCGCACTGCTGCAACAATTTCTACAGCTATGAAATATATTTCTTGATATAAAAAAACCATTCTAGATCCGATTCATGCCTAAAAATAAAAATAAAATAAAATACAACAGTTTCTGCAGCTGTGAAATATATTCTTGATCTAACAAAATTCATTCTAGATCCGCTTCATGTGTCTAACTTTACTCTGAAAAAAATTAAATAAAAAAAAATAAAAAAATAAAGCTCTACTTGAGAATCATGAGCTTGCCGAGCGCCGTCACTGCTGCTTGGCGGGTGAGCTCGGGCAGGCCGCGCGCACGCGCACAGTACACGACCAATGGGAGGAGACGGCCTGGCGAGAGAGAGAGAGAGAGAGAGAGAGAGAGAGAGAGAGGGAGCTAGAGAGGAAGATAGATAGAGAGGAAGAGAGAGAGAGAGAGAGGATGAGGGAGGAGAGAGAGAGAGAGAGAGAAAGAGAGAGAGAGAAACCTAAAAGTCGGTGGGAGCGCATCAGACGAACGTTTGTGATGGTAGACGCGCGATTTCGGATTCGCTCCTCCTCGTTGAGGCCTAAAAAAAAGGCAATAAAAAGGCATATATGCGTTCTTTCTTTAAATTCTTTTTCTTTGCAACAATTAGTGGATATTTAATATCAATCTAAGAAGATGCAGATTTAAAAAAAAACTAGTATTACAAAGTCGGAGAACAATAATAAATGTTAGTTTAGAAAAAAAAACAATATTAAAACTATAGAAAAAAAAAATAAAATAAAATAAATATAAAAAAATTCTAAAATCCGGCCCCCCACCAGAGATGTTGCCCTCGTCCGCGTCCACAAAGTCAAAGACGCCCTTCCGCCCGGCGCTCTTCGCCTCCCAGTCCTTTAGTTGATGTTCTATGTCGATGGGGCGCGGTGCGTTCTCCTTCAAAATTAACTATATATTTTCGCTGCCCTTTCTCATTTCATACTGTTGCTCTCTTTCATACATTTGTCGACATCAAGAAATATGCTCAAACGGCTCATGTTTAACTTCTTTGCGCATAAAAAAAATATAATACAAATTCTTGTTTTCGTCCGTGTTAGTAGCATCGAAATTAGTTCTTGCTCCTAAACCTACGCTCCTAACTAAACCCTTGCCTCCTAAACCCTTGCCTCCTAAACCATTGCCTCCTAAACCCTTAATCCTAAACCATTGCCTCCTAAACCCTTAATCCTAAACCATTGCCTCCTAAACCCTTAATCTTAAACCATTGCCTCCTAAACCCTTAATCCTAAACCCTTGCCTCCTAAACCCTTAATCCTAAACCATTGCCTCCTAAACCCTTAATCCTAAACCATTGCCTCCTAAACCCTTAATCCTAAACCTTTGCCTCCTAAACCCTTAATCCTAAACCATTGCCTCCTAAACTCTTAATCCTAAACCCTTAATCCTAAACCATTGCCTCCTAAACCCTTAATCCTAAACCATTGCTCCTAAACCCAACTTACCGAGAGCGTGAGTTGTCGAATCCGTAGGAATTCTCGTACGTAGACGAGGTCGGCGTGGACGAGGAAGCGGACGGCGAGTTCGCCCGTCAGCGTGCACATTCGCTCGGCCAGCGCTGCCAGCTGCGTCTCCAGGTAGACACTGGAGAAAAGCCAAGGAATGGCTCTTGGAAAGAAAAAAAAACAAAAGAGGGGCCGCCGGGATTAAAAACAAAAGAGAGAGGCAGAGTGGTTTGGAAATATTCCAAGAACAGGGTGGGACCCCAGGCCTGCTGAAAAGGGGCCAAGTACAATCAAATTGAAGTGTTGTTGGGGCAAGACAAACGAGCGAGGAAAACAATAGGCAGAAACATTGCTAGCATATATTCGAATATATGTTGATTAGGCTCGAATTGCCGATGATTTCTTTTTGTTAATTCGCTGCATAGAAGTAAAAAAAATATTATAATAACAATGTATAATAACTAATAATATGACTAACAATTATTATTATAACAAACAATAAGTAATAATAATAGCTAATTACATAATAAATAAATAAATAATTATGAAAAAGCGTACAGTCTCTCTCGAACGGCTTCTCCTTGCGGCGTGTCCTCTTCGTGGATCTCCAGTTGCGTCTTGTAGAAGCAGACACACTCGCTAAGACGGCGCGCAAACCACATTGCCTGTAAAGGGAAGGTGGGGGAGAGAGAGAGAGAGAGAGACGGGAAGAGAGAGAGAGAGAGACAGGGACAGAGAGAGAGAGGAGAGAGAACGAGAGAGACGGAGACAACAAGAGACAGAGATAGAAGGGAGAGAACCAAAGAGAGGAGAGAGAGACTTAGAGAGAGAGAGAGAGAGAGAGAGAGAGTGAGAGAGAGAGAGGAGAGGGGGAGGGGAAGAGAGAGGCGAGAGAGAGATAGGAGAGAGGGAGGGGAAGAGAGAGAGAGACAGAGAGAGACGGGAAGAGAGAGACAGGGACAGAGAGAGAGGGGAGAGAACGAGAGAGACAGAGAAATAGAGAGAGAGACAGCAAGAGATAGAGATATAAGGGAGAGAACCAGAGAGAGGAGAGAGAGAGATTTAGAGAGAGAGAGAGAGAGAGAGAGAGAGAGAGATAAACAAATAAACAAACCCTGGCGACGAATCTCGTCACGACTGCGCAAGTGTCCTTGCAGATGTCAAAGTAGACAGCGAGTGTTCCTTTGAGCGCACGCATCCACGACGTACTCTCGGGGCGCATCATTTCTGATGATGAAGAAGAATTATTATTTTTTCAATATAGTTATTTCACATTTATTCAACATAATTTAATAAAGTGATAAAATTCTATATTATTCTATAATTTATCTGATACAATTTAATTAAAGCAATAAAATCTGTGATTAATAGTCAATATTATTATTCTACATTTATTTGATACAATTTAATTAAGTTTTAATAAACACAATTAAGAATGATTATAGTCCATAATATTATTCTACATTTATTTAGCACAATTTCATATCATTCTATAGTTTATCTTATACAATTGAAAGAGAGGAATAAAATTCACCAAAAAATTTATATACTCTTATTCTAAAAATTAAATACAGACATCCCCACTGAATACTCTATTATATTTAATAACAACAACAAAAAAAAACTGAATAGTATAAATAGATAGAAATAGGAAGAGACACCAACCAGCCAGCATGAATCTCTCTATGGCGACAAAGAGAGAGTCTATCCATGGGATACGGTAGGCCAACGAGAAGTCCTTGTCGCTCTGCAATTACAACAAAAAAAGCACTCTTGATGAAGCTTGGAGCGACATTTCGAGAAACTTGAGCACTTTCTATAATGAAAGCGTGCTATTTACTACATTTAAAGTGTATGGGGAAACTGAAAACAGAGAAGAAAAGTTAAGAAAACGTTAGAGAAAAGAATTTTAGTGACCGGCGGTTTTGCATGTTCGGTTCCCTTTTTATCTATTATGCGCTCCCGACCGTCGTTCCGATTTCGCTAGCCTCTTACTCATTCTCTAGTCTATCTCTCCATAACTCTGTTTCTGGAACTCTGCATGTCTTTCTTTCTTCTTTCTCGTCTCTCTCCCACTTTCTCTCGTCTCTCTCTCTCTCGTCTACCTCTCAGGTCCTCTCTCTCTCTTCCCCCCTCATTCTGTCTTTTTCCCTTTCTATCTCTACCACTCTCTCTCTATCGTCTCTCTCCCTCTCCCTCTCTCCTCTCTGACCCTTGGTGGGGATGCGAGATTGGCGATGAGTTGCAGTGCCTCGGCGGACATCTCCGCATTCTTCGTCTCGATGATCTTCTGGAAGCGACGGAGCCACGCACGCATGCGAGGTTGGTCTGATCTGGAAGGAGAGAGAGAAAGAGAGAGAAGAGAAAGAGAGAGAGAGAAGAGAAAGAGAGAGAGAGAGAGAGAGAGAGAGAGAGAGAGAAAGAGGAGAGAGAGAGCAATCGAGAGATAGAGATGGGAGAGAGAAAGAAAGAGAGAGAGAGAGCGATCGGAGAGAGAGTGAGGGACAGAGTGAGAGAGAGAGAGAGAGAGAGAGAGAGAGAGAGAGAGGGAGAGAGAGAATCAGAATTTGTGCACACCTGCTGAGAAGTGAGAGGACTTTGAGAGCAGCCAGGTGGTTATGCGTGCACTTTGTGTTGTTCAGCAC
Organism: Allodiplogaster sudhausi; assembly: GCA_945643635.1. Lineage (NCBI taxonomy): Eukaryota > Metazoa > Nematoda > Chromadorea > Rhabditida > Diplogasteridae > Allodiplogaster > Allodiplogaster sudhausi. The sequence continues at coordinate 229,662 of CALZFC010000270.1, forward strand.
TTCCCAGAGGCACTGAACGGAAATGTTTATTTATTCCAAGAATTGGCGGCAAATTCAAATTGCCTAAGTAAAAAAAATTAGATTGGCGCAAAATTCAAACCGTATAAACGCCGTCCTCGAACGGATGATCTTTTGCTGTGAGCGCGAGCACTTCTTCGACGCTCACTCGCTCTCCCTGCAAATGCAGGCACAAAATATTTAAATAAATTTTAATCGAACCCAAATTTAAAATGTATAAATTTTTTTTATAAATCACACAAATATTATTTGATTCAATAAGATAAAGTTTGTTTATGTTTTTGTCTTGCGTTCTCCTTTTCGGTTTTTAATTAACTTTCACAACAAACAGAGGACGTGGCATCGGTCTTCAATTTAACCTGATCCAATAAATAGACATGCATAACATGGAAACCACGGGCTCGAATATGGTTTTTTTTTGGTTGGAATTGAGTCGAGTCGAAATAGGAAACAAAGGAATTTTTGCTTTGAGTTTAAATAATCATGGAAAATTTCGATTCCTGTTTAAATCAATAAAATAAATCGTTTAATGAAATATCGCGGAAAATTTTGACTCGTGTTTAAATCAATAAAATGATTCATTTAGTCAGATAACGTATGCATATCGTTAGCCCAGCCCTTTTTTTTAATTTTAACTGATTTTCAACCAAGGTTGGCATGAAATGGAACGATCGGAACTCATCTATCCACATCCAATAAATACGCATGCACAACATGCAAACCACGGGCTCAAAAATGCTAGCATCTTTTTATTTGTTGGAATTGCGTTAGGTCTAAATAGAAAACAATGGAAAATTTTTTAAGAAGGGTTTTAGATAACGAAAAGCTAGTTGGGTAAAGTAATAGTGGTGCGCCAAAATGTCAAAATGTAGACAGGGCAATTATTACTCGATGGGTGGCCCAAAACTCGGGGTGTGGATCTTGGAAATAGATGGTGGTACTTGTTTTTTTTTTTAAATACTTTTTTTTTATAGCCTCTGATGAAGCTTAGAAAATTAGTTTTCAAAAAAAAAATACAGAAAAAAATAATTTTTAAATAACTAAAATAAAATATAGAATTAGCAGAAACTCGAATCGAATCGCACCTCGCTCATCTTGTTGACCAGATTGATCAGCTTCGTCGTGGTGCCGGCGATTCGGCCACCAACGTCACTGCACAAGGAAAAAAATGAAAAAGGCTCAGAAGGGCTATTTTGGCAATTTGCCAAGAATAAATAGAAAAATAAATAACTACTAAATACATAAATAAAAGCATTCTTGATATGTAAGAAAAATCAAAAACATAAAAAAACCTATGACTGCTGAGGAACATGGTGGGCGCGTAGCCCATGAGGAAGCTTCTTCCCTGGAAAATGTTTGATGATTTTTTTCTTTTTTTAATTTTTATCTGTAAGTTTAGAGTACAAGTATACGAATAACTTATTGTTTAACAATATTAGTCTACTTAAAGAAATGACCAAGTACTACTTAACCCACAAAACTGTTCAAATTTGCAATTTTTACATACTTTAATTATTGGCATTTGTGGAGTACGACTTTAGTACTAAGGTGCCAAAGTAGTGCTGAGTACTACTTAAGTACTAAGGTATTAAAGTAGTACTGAGTACTACTTTAGCACTAAGGTATCAAAGTATTACTGAGTACTACTTTAGCACTAAGGTACCAAAGTAGTAGTGAGCTCTACTTTAGTACAAAGGATATCATAGTACTCCGAAGTGATACTAAGTCAGATACCTCATCAGCCGGCTTCCACACCAGACTGCAGAGCCGCCTCGTGTAAGGCTCGGCTCCCGTGATGCCAAACTCACAGCACTTGTTGATGAATTCGATGCCTTGCTGAAACAAAAAAAGAAATCAAATTTCTAAAAAAAACATTTAAGTCAGTAATTAAAAAGGCATATATCACTAATGACTTGGTCTTAATTACATGTAAATTTTGAGACCATTTACCTTAAATTAGATTTAAATCGATTAACAACTTAACAGTATAATCGTCATGTCCTAATTTGTTTCAGTTCCAATAACAAAAAGCCACCGTAACATTATGACCTTATGTACTCTAACGACCTTAACTCCCCTAAGCCCTAACCTTGTAATCGCCACCCTCGCCATGCATGACGGACGCGAAGACGAGCGGAAGGCACGCGGCAAACTCCTTCTCGACAATAAGTTTGTCCTAAAAATTTTCAAGGTTTTTTTAAATAATCATAATCATATTTATAATGATGTCCTTGTTATAAACTACAATATTTAAAAAAAATGTTTAAAAAATATTAACTAAGGATCTCTTCACAAGTTGGTAAAGTAATAACCTATACAAAATCTTTAAAAAAATTAATAGATTAAAAAAGACCAAAAAAAACCAAAAAAACCCTACCACAAGCATCCGGATGTCCTTGTTGATTGCTGTAATGGCCATTTCTGTCTTCTCGTCCCGCCGCTTCACGCGCATCGAGCTTCGTTGGCTGTAAATGAGTTGCATAGAGAGAGAGAGAGAGAGAGAGAGAGAGAGAGAGGGAGAGAGAGAGAGAGAGAGAGGGTAGAGGGAAGAGAGAGAGAGAGAGAGAGAGAGAGAGAGAGAGGGAAGAGAGAGAGAAAGTGAGGAGAGAGAGAGAGAGAGAGAGGGAAGGAAGAGAGCGAGCAAAAGAGAGAGGAAGAGAGCGAGAGAGAGAGAGAGAGAGAGAGAGAGAGAGAGATAGAGAAGGAGAGCGAGATATATAGGAGAGAAAAGGAGGGGCAGGTAGACAGAATAAGAGAAGAAGAGGGAAGATAGAGAAGACAAAATTTATTTCGGTGAAAGAGAACAATAATTTCTTTGTAACAATAGTTTTTTTTTCTTATTATTTGTTTGAGGTAATAAGCGAGATGAAATGATAAAAAAAGATAATAATACCTCTTAATAAATGTGAAATAATTCTCTGACTTCTCCGCATTGATGTGTGCAGCGTACTGCAGGAAGACGTTTCTGCCACAGGCAATCAGCTTTTCCGCAACGGCGCTAGGCGTCTCTTCCTCCACAATGTTCCTATAAGGATTGGGTAAGAGAGAGGAGAGGGAAGAGAGCGAGAGAGAGAATGAGAATGAGAGGAGAGAGTGTGCGAGAGAGAGAGAGAGAGAGAGAGCGCAACAAACTTGTTGACTGCGCATTCCGGAAGGTCTCCGTTGAGTGCCGCGCATACGAGCATATCCGCAGCCGTTGCGACACTAACGAGAACGGCCGAGTTGAAGATCTCGAGGAATCTTAAATCATAGTAATATTAATAATTATTATAAATAGATAATTACAATTTAAAAAAAAGTAACAAAAATCTTAAAAAAAAAACTTCATTAATCTCTACAAACAAAAATCAAGCAGAGATAACACCGAAATAAAGATAATTCAAGGGAGAACACAGAAGAAGAAGAGGTAAGCCTATTTCTTGTCTAATACAAAAAAAAATTAACTTAAGTTCTACCGTACCCCCAGACCGTTTCGTCGCCATCGCTCGATTGGTTAGCTGTTATTTTGAACTTGCTAGCAAGCATTCCACGAACGTCTTTCGCCTTCTCCTGTAAAGATATGTCATATCTTAGAAACCACTTTTTTTTTGTAAAACATTATATTCTTTCCTAAATTATATTCCGATTTACAAACATTTTCTATTGCATATATAGCCATCGCCAGCAAAAATAAAAATTTCTTTCCCCAAATAATAGCTATATGTTGCGTTTTACATTTCAAAAAAAAACATTCAAAAAATATATAAATAAAATAATGTAGATCACGTTAACTCTAAGGAGCTATTAGTAATTTAAAATTTACAACAAAAAAAAAGAAAAAAAATCTTTATTCTAACGAGAAGTTGATCTGGCGTGAGGCAAAGGAACTCGTCGTTGGCCACTGCGAGAAGCGTCTCGACGAGTGATTTGTGCAGCATTTCAACGCACGTATCAAAGAGAGCTTCCGCCTCAGAGACTTGTGCGAATTCTTTAAAAATTAAGAGTTTTTTTTACTTTAAAAATTAAGTTTTTTTTTTAAATTTTTTTTTTAATCCAAGCTAATCAGAGTTAAAAAGTAAGTAGCGTGTTTATAAGTTTACAAGACGAATAACTGCTATTTTAGCTTTAAAACAACACAAAGAATGTATATTTTTATAGATCTTAAATGTGCTTAATTGGAAAAAATTATTTTTTAAGCTATTAATTTATAGTATTCACCTTTATTGCCTTCTTCGAGTGTTTCGCGTTGCTTTAGAAGCTGCTTCAGCTTCTTCTGGTTGTCGGCGCGTGAAAACTGAAAAGAATGATTAAAACAAAGCTCAAATTCGAAAAAATATTGAGAAAAATGAATTTAAGAGAACGAGAAAAAAATTATTTAAAAAAAACAATACATCATGGCCGAACGGGTTGTTGAGGAGGAAGGAGATCATGCACTTTATGGCCTCTTTACGAACGGCGACCTAAAAAAAATTAACAAATAAATAATTAACAAATAAATAAAAATTAACAAATAAATAAACAAGTAAATATTATCAAGACAACCTTCTGATCAGTTAGCCTTTCTCCGACGAGAGAAACGATCGCCTCTGCAAAGAGTTCCGTCGGGATACGATGCTTGTTCATCAACGAAGTGAAGCACTGCAAGTTAGGACGCACATGCGGATTACTCTCGCACTCTCTTCCATCCCTCTTTCTCTTTCGCTCTCGCTCGTGCTACCTCTTTCTCTCTCTCTCCGTAACTCTATGTCGCTCTCGTTCTCTCTCTTTATCTCTATCCCTCTCTTCTCTCTCATAAAATCGCTGTCTCTCAATTCACTAAATCGCTGTCTCTTTCTCTGTCTCACTCTATCCCACATTCCTCTCTCTCTCTCTCTCTCTCTCTCTCTCTCTCTCCTTTCTCTCTCCCTCGCTCTCTCTCCCTCCCTATCTATCTCTCTCTCCCCACCAACCTTGATAGCGCCTGCTCTGACATACGCATTGACATCCCTGACATGCTGCTGTAGCTTCTCAATCATCCTCTTGCGTGCGTTGTGCAGTCGGGCGGACAAATTGGCGATCCTTTAAATAGTAAATATATTGTTATTATTTTAAATATTAAATATAGATCCTTTAAATACTAAATATATTATTATTATTATTGTTATTATTTTACATCTTAAATATAGATCCTTTAAATATTAAATATATTATTATTATTGTTATTATTTTAGCCAGCTTTATTTTGCTGCATATAGTTTAAAAAAATTATTGAATACAAGGCATACATCCCCGGCGCTAGATGATTCGACATAAATTTTATTTTAAACAATGTAATCATTTTCTCTTGACTTAAAAAAATAATAATAAAATAAAAAAATGAGGCAATTTCAATACAAATATTCACTTTGGATCGAGAGCATCCGATTCCAATAACGTCGCCAGCACATTTAGCGCAGCCAGGCGGATACTTGCATTCTATAAAAAAGTATACATTTTTTTTTTAATTTACAATCAACCTGATATTACAATCATCAATTGTAATTACGATATTAAAAAACTCCCTCTTTTGTTCTGTCAAAAAAAAAAAGAAATTGTTCTGAAAAGTCAACAAAATTGACGCGAACAAAATACGAAAAAAAAGAAAAAAATTTCAACCTCTTCAGATAAGAGCGTAACAAATGGCTGAAGATGATAGAGAACTCGTTTTGGCTCTTTTTCAGCAACTGACGTCATGAACAGACAGATGGCCTTCGAGTTTTGCTGTAAAATATTGTATTTATTTACTTTTTTTTAATATTTCGAACCAATTTTTTCGCCATCTTCTTTTTTTCTAAAACAAAAAGACATATGTATCCTTGCAAATATAAAATAATATAAAATAAATGCAGAAGATAGATTTAAAAAATGCAAATTTGAATGATAACACTTTTTCTTAAAAAAAAAATCCATACCGGAGTGATGACAAAGGAAGCTTTGGAGAAATAGAGTAGCATTGCAATGATCAGTCTGTCCATATCATCTAAATATTTTCAGGCATCTTTTTTAACACGTAAGAAAGAGTAGAACATATAAAATCTAGTATACATTACAAAACTCCCTTTTCAGCAGACACACAAAGTTGTATTAATGCCATAATCTGATACGTAACTGGCAAAACTAAGCAAATAATTAAATTTTTATAATAGTTTATGATAATAGAAAAAAAGAAAATCATTAAATATTAATTATTAATAAATTAATTATGATAATTAATAAATTAAATCATAAAAACTAACTCGAATCAGCCACCATGTGAATGGCATCGATGAATGGATACGAAGTGGACGTCTCTCGAAAGTAGTCCAGGTTCATCAGTTTTTCAAAGAGCGCACCGCCAACGTCTGCAGCATTCTATTATTTCATTTAAACAAGAATAAAAAGAAAAAAATTCTGGTAAACTAGCAATTGCATAGCATCATATAAATGTACATATATATCAGAAAATCGGTTATTATTAAAACATTGTATTAGAACTATGTCTACTTCTTGACTTTTTCTTTCCTATTCTTTTATCCTCCCATGCCTTTCTTATGAAGAAAAAAAATAGTAATAATACAGTATAAAAAATAACATTCTTACAAGTAAAGAAAGCAAATGAGTTGCAGATGGCGCGGATGAGCTGGAAGATGGAGAGCAGATACGCTCTGTTCGTGTTACGAGTGACGTCACCGTGCTCGAGAAACTTGAAAGCCGTCTCCAGCATACATCTGTGTGTGTGCAAGGGAAAGTAAGTAAGTATAGACATCTAAATTTAATAAATAAATTAATTAATAGGTTAAAGGAAAAGTTCACTGAATAATTAACATATGGTTTTATGAATATGGATCTATTCGCAACTGTCTAAAACATACATCTAGAAAGTTTACAGAGTTATGAACCCGCAAAATATGGCTCGGCCAAAATTTTTTACTGTAGTTGCTAGCCACCCTCCAATTTCACACGCTCTCTCACTAGCAGAAGGGCCAAATATTTGAGGGCGCATGTTCAAAATGGTTCAAATGTACTACTGTAGGATCATTCAGTGATTGGTTCCTTTAGGTAAATAGATAAGTAAACAAACAAAACAAAATTTATAAAATATGTAAATTAATAGATACTAACTTTATCATAGGCTTGTTAACTTCGCCGCCTCTCCAGAGATATCGAATTGCTCCTTCGTACGGGCGATCGGTCTCAAATGGGATTCCTTATCACAAAGGACTACTTTTAAAAAAAAATACAGCTTCTACTTTTTCATTGGTAGCTAGGCATGTGTCATACACTTACAATTAGCTAATGGTAAATTATCTCGATCTTCCTGTTTGTACATAATTTATATTTAATGATCTCGAACTAATTTATTCTAAATTTTCACTACAATTTCAAATCTCTAAAATATACAAAAATAACACAATTCTCACACTTTAAATAGTTGACCAATAATGATAAATTATATATCATTCAACTTCTCTTTTCATGCTGAGAGCGATTCTGCTACTCATTTTTGACTTCTTTCCCTAAAAATCATAGAAAACTCACCTTGTCCGTGACTTGCATCGCTGCAATCTCCGTGAACTTCTCGAGAATCTGCCGCCGATGCGCCGCCCAGTCTAGGTCGTCGTCCTCTGCTCCTCCTCCTCCTCCGCCTGCCCCTGTTCCTCCTGGCGCTTCCTCATCAATATCACTCAAGCCTACTCCGGCCTGCAAAAAAAAAAAAGATTTTTTTTTTAAAATTTATGTTGCACTAACATTTTTAAAACTTTTTTTCCACTATCATTTTTGTTTAACTGGGCTCCTTTTTTATGGAATTGATCGATAAAAAAATTTAAAAAAAAATTTTAATCA
>CALZFC010000270.1:242500-265000 GCA_945643635.1 Allodiplogaster sudhausi
ATTCCTCCGGATGACACGCAAGCGGTCGCGTTGGCCACGCCCACCCATCCAGTTGGCTTTTCGTTGGCCACGCCCACCCGTCCATCCACAGAAATCTCCTGCAGAATGTCAATGGTAATCTATCTCGTCCATCCCCCAACTGTTAAGAAAACTGCCATCTTTGGTTGTTGGGGAAAACTAAGAAGAAATAGTTTTTTTAAAGTACTTTTTCTTGCAAAATACCCTGTAGAGAAAATGATAACTGATAATTAATCAAACGTTCTTGACACACATTCATCGAAGAAATAAAATTTAAAAAAATAAATAAATAAAAATATTTAAAAATAAAAATGGCGCCAACCTCAAAAATCTCGACTCCGCCCACGGTGTCCATGGCAGGGATGAATTCTTCATCTCCATCTTCGTTTCCTTTCGTCGTCTTCTCCTCTCCTCCTTCGGCATGCTCTCTCGCCGATACTATCTTGGCTAGTTTGCTTCTAAGGCGCCCAAGCGAGGTCTCCGTTATGAGTTCGGCCGGTGCACACTCCTCTATTCCTAAAGAAATGCTTTTTAAGGCACGAAAATAATCTCTCATCTCTCTTTCTCATCCTCTCTCTCCCTCTCCGACATTCTCTTTCTCCCTCTCTTACATTCTCTTTCTCTCTCTCTCATTCGCTCTCTTTCTCTATCCATCCTCCTCTTGCTCTCTCCCTCTCACATTAACTCTCGCTCTCTCTCATTATCTCTCTCTCCCTCTCTCATTACTTTTCCCTCTCATCCTCTCTATTTCTCTCTCTCATAATCTCTCTCTTTCATACCCTCTCTCTCTCTCTCTCTCTAACCTCTCTGAATGGCCCACACCTCGGCTGCCTCTCCGACGAGTACCATCGGATCTATCAGTCCTCTCTCTGCCTCTTCCTCGCTGTCCGCGAGTGCCGCGGCGGCGCGTACGGGGAAGCAGAGACGACTCACGGCACCGACCGCGCCGAATCTGAGGGCAGCGGGTTAGAGTATAGGATGAGGATATAGGGACTAGGGAGAGAGTGGGAGAGAGAGAGAGAGAGAGGGGGTGGGGAGAAGTGAAAGGATAGGGAGAGGGGAATCTATAGAGAAAGAGAGAGAGAGACAGAGAGAGAGAGAGACATAGAAATGAGCAGAGGAAAGACTCCTACCGTATCCCCTTCTCGGACGACGTCCTCATGACGGCCGCTTCGCATTCTACCGTACCATTCCGCGTAAGATTCGAGCCAACGCCCGCGTTGAACATTGGATCGGATTCGAGGTTCTGAGAAGTTTATAATCATCAAAAAAGTGAGAATGATAGAAAATACGCATATTTCATTATTACATGTAAACATTATATTATTACTATTTCTAAAAGGAAATATGCATAATGCATTCATTTCATCGAAGAGAATATCGAACCAAATATAAAAATTAAATCCAATAACTTACCGCAACAGCGTCGACAACTACATCTCCAAGACATTCTTCGTCCGCACGCGACGCGACCGCAACACGAGCACGCGACGCGACCGCAACGTGTAGCGCTTCTCTACAACGAGCGTGCATGTCGGAGCGCTCGAACGAGACGCCACCATGCACGGCGATGTGTCGCCTGATGAATGGCAATCGTTTTGCTTCAGTATGACGTCAGAATATAAAGAGAAGTATATGACGCGATTTGCGAGAGAATCAAAATGAATCAAAGCGACCGCGGACATAGCCAAAATCGACCGGCTTGGATTTTGTTCAAAAGTTCCTTATAGGTACTTTCTGATACGAGGAATCGATTGGGAATGGTCTGGGTCTTATTCGTCTGCTATGAAGAAAAAATGTCTTATTCGTCTGCTATGAAGGCTTGAATTATGGAGCTCGCTGCCCTGGGAGGCGAGTTGGATGCACGTCTGAGGCCATTGCGACGCACTTTGTTGAGATATAGAAATGAAAATTAGCACTATAAGAGCCAAGATATTTTCAATGAACTTTCAAGTTTACGATATTTTGTTATATGCTTTAAAAGTATGGTCGGTATTGCTATTTACATTGCGCCCAATAATCCTTTTTCTTAGTTTATTCGAATTAGAATATTCCAATTATTTTTTAAGCGCGTATCCTTGAAGAATTATTAGAAGCAGATGCCGTATTCTTTTGATCTATCATCAAAACATAGTAGATTCGTTACTTTGTTCAAAGTGGTTCACCTAATAGCAAATTTAACGCTCTTTCTTGTGGTGTATGTTTCGGCATACGAGAATGATTCTGAAGTAGTTCTTCTATTGCGCGGACCCGCTGATTTGTGCTGCCGCGCCGGAATACTCGATTAGGAAACTTCAGAGCATCCTAAGTTTCAAAAACCCAATAGTGCATTCGAAAGCTCTTTTCACGCTCTATACAACTGTTTAGGTTTGATTTTGGTAAAATGTGAAACACGTTGTCTGCGCTCCTTCAAACTTTAAAGACAATAAGGGATTGAAAGTTGAAAATTTTCACGATTTTCTTTTTCCATTGTTTAGAGTAATATCTTGGCTCTTATAGTGCTAATTTTCATTTCTATATCTCAACAAAGTGCATCGCAATGGCCTCAGACGTGCATCCAACTCGCCTCCCAGGGCAGCGAGCTCCATAATTCAAGCCTTCATAGCAGACGAATAAGACATTTGCGGACTCCCAGACCATTCCCAATCGATCCCTCGTATCAGAAAGTACCTATAAGGAACTTTGAACAAAATCCAAGCCGGTCGATTTTGGCTATGTCCGCGGCCTTTTTGGTTCTCTCGCAAATCGCGTCATATATTAATATATTTAAAACAATATAAATATATTTACCACAGAATTGCGAAACTAAGGAAAAAGCCGGGTTCTAAGACGGAAAAAAACGGACAAAAAAAACTTATCATTCATAACAGATAACTATTATCAGTTTACTATAGAAGACAGAAAATATCGTTTAATGTAAAGGAAACAACACATTTCAGTGAGGCCAAGTCAAAGTTGCACATGATTAATAACACGAGACACCTATTCAGTGTTATTTGAAATATAAAAATAAAAATAAGAAAAAAAAACCAACATAAAAAAGTTAAAAAAAAAAAGAAATAGAAATTAAAATAGAAAAGAAAAACCTCATTTCTCTGCTGTTGGCGCCTTTCCAATGTGTTCTTCGAGCGCGCTTCGGCTGAAGCGATGCTTGAGCAGAATTCGATCGTGCGAGTCGAGCAGCACAGGGATGTCGTACTTGAGCTTCTTTAAATATTTTTCCATTATTTATTTATTTTAATTTGTTATTTTGCCAAAGATAAATTCTACTACTATTTTCTGAAAAAGCTTTTCACAGCAAGATTTAAAAATAAAGCCGTATTAATGCTGTACAAAGAAATGCTTGAAATTAACGAGGGAGAAATCGACTTCTTACAATTACACTATAATTTTAAATCAATAAAATGCAGTCAAGGCAAAAAGGTGAGAAGGCCAACAACTAGTGGAAGAAAGTAAAGTGAAGAATAGAATCGTAAAATATAGTAATTTACCTTACTTTATTCGAATGTAATGTAAAGTAGTTTACTTTCCGTTTACTTAAATCTATTCTAAAGCTAAATATAAACTAGTTAATTGCCTCTTGGAGCTGTTCCGGGAGTCGGCTAACGTCGACAGACTCAACGAGCACTTCTTGCGTTCGCTGCTTCTCGTCGAGGTAGACACGGATGCTCTTCTCGAAACGGCCACACAATCCACAATGATCAGAGACGACCAGACGAAGAAGAAGGCGCGGGCAAGAAGGCTGTCATTATTAGGGAAAGATACAAATTATTATTATTATTACTCAAGATTCAAGATATACTAGTTATCATTCATCATAAATAACTATGCTACTAACTATGCAGTACGATATGATATATCAGAAGTTGGCCTAACGGGCGTTGCATTAAAATAAAGAGGTTCCGAAACATATGGCAAGAAAACAAAGTGTAAGAAGTTCACGCCAGCCGCGTGTAATGCATTAGAAATCGCAAAAAAGAAAATAAAGCGAATGCAAACTTCAAATAAGAAGAAAAAAAGAAACGAGAGTAAAAAAAACAAGATTAAAACCTTGGAGACGCTCGAGAATTGCTGAGACACAATGACGGCAGACCGCAAGAGCATCGCAGCTTAGCGCATCTGGAGGAGAGAAAAAGTCATGAAACAGACGAATCAAAACAAGTTTAGAAAACGAAACACAATCAGAAGCGAATCAGCCCCCGAATCTTCATTAAATTTCAGCGAATTCATGAAACCGTTCAAATTTCCCGCATTTCAAATTCCGGTTTTCTTGGTGAGTTCAATGGTTACGCGCTAGGTTCATTCGGTCAGATGATGGTGCAAATTGACTCGAATCGTGAACATATTGTCCCGGTGGGCGTTAGCCGACTTTAACAAGTTCCTTATCAGTTATCTTTTCTCTGTACCCCTTCCACCCACATCTTCCCCTTGCTCATTGTTCGCTGATTAGAAATGAAATGACTGTCCAAGTCCCCATGGTTGGATTCATTCTGTTCCCCTTCGCTTCTCTCGTACATCTCACCATCAATGATCCACTGTATCCTCGTTCTTATCATCATTTGACTCTCTCGCTCTCTCTCTCTCTCCTATCTCTTACTATCCTCCTCTCTTCTCTCTTCTCTCTCTCTCTCTCTCTCTCTATTTCTCTCTCGCACTTTCAGCAAATTTTTTTTTCTCTCTCTCTCAATAAACTTGTCTTGTCATCTCTCGGAGCTTAACATGGCCCATATGTAGAAGAATCATATGGAATAGAGACTCACGTTCAGCAGATTTTTGTTATTGCACTTTGTTTTTTCATCGAGAATTCGCTTGTTCCCAATTTTTAACTTCGTCACACAGCATTTTCAGGCACTTCAAAACTTTATTATAGAGGAAAAGTGAGGAACAATAACCGCTTGAATAATGCCTTAAATCGAGAGAAAAAATTTAAACACAAAACCAACCGTTAAAAGGGAGAAGCAAATCGTAAAGCCGAAAGAGAAAACAATAAAACGAGTGGAAAAGGCATCTTGAGTAAAGTATATCACAGTGGGTTGATTCAAATCCGATTACATAAAAAAATATTCACACAACTGTAGACAATTCTACGACACCAGCGTTGCCTTATGTGGCTCAATCCAGGGAGTAGTAAATAAACAAGCAAAATAAATTAGCTGTCCTCCGAAGAAGCAAAGAAGCAAAAGAAGAAGCAGCATAACGAAAAACAAGATTATTTGGTACAATCTTCTTGTATCTGGACGTATCCTCAATAAAAGTCAAAATGAATTCATGGTTTGGGCAATTGTTACAGTTAACCAGGTAAACTTCTATAATTATTACAGTCCATTTATAGTGTGTTTGGTAGCCAATCTATTTTTAGTGTGCTCGGCAACCTAATTAGGCTACGGTAAAGAAGAGAAAGAGGAGGCCCTTGGCGTAGTCGATGATCTCTTGGCTGCCCAGCTTGGACTCGCCGTAGACGCGGTCGACGAAGGAGATGGGAACCTATGAGGATGAAAGGAGCTTGAGATATATCTCTCGCTCTCTCTCTCTCTCTCTCTCTCTCTCTCTCTCTCGTTCTAACCTCGCCAATGGTGAATCCAGCCTTGCGTGCTCGGAACATCATTTCCATCTAAAAATAAAAGAAATTTTTCGTTAATATTGTTTTAATTTAAAAAAAGGAATAATTATAAAGTTCTCCTTTTCAATCACTACACGACCGCTAACAATAAGCTTCTCCAATTCTCAATTAAAAATCAGAAAAAAAAGAAGCTTCCAAGATCCGTCTCTCTCTCTCTTTCACCTCCTATCTCTCTCTCTCTAACTCTCTCCTTATTTCTTTCTCATACTCACTTTATCTCTCTCTCTCTTCCACTCTCTTTCACCCTCCTTCTCTCTCTCTCTCTCTCTCTTCCGCTCTCTTTCACCCTCCTTCTTCTCTCTCTCTCTCTCTCTCTCTCTCTTTACCAACCTGGAAGACATATCCCTTCGAGACACTGTCAGCGATGAGTCTCGCGAGTACATCCTTGCGGTAGAGTCGGAACGAGCCAGTGAGGTCGGACACGCCCGGCTCGAGCAGGAACTGAAAGAAAAGAGCAAAAATAAATTTACAAAAAAAAACTGATTTTATTGATCGAGACATTAACTGATTCATTCAAATCTCAATATAAATCTTAGAAATGTTGAAAAACTACATACATATTAATAAATAAAACGAGAATTTCTCTTCAGCTAAAAGAGTATTTCATCTGAAATTATATATACACATATATATATATATATTATTTCTTGGTTATTACTTTATTAATTGTTTATTATTTTCAAATTCAAATTTCCCGCGAAAACACCTCACTCCCCTCATACCTGCGCGAGGTAGTTTGCTCCCTTGCTGATCACCTTCCTCTTCAAGTTCCAGCCCGAAACTCCGCCATCTCCCGCGTATCGGGTTCCCGTCACGATGTCATACTGTAATCGCCTACAGTATTCACAAGCGGAAATTATTATTCTTCTACCTTAACCGCGTAGGAAATTTTGTTTAAATAAAACGGACAGAGTAGTTTTGAGAAAATGCATAATAATGACAAGTTTCAGTACATTACATATATAACTTTTCGTATTACCGTTGTAAGTAAATGAGAAGCTTAAGAAAGCAAAAAAAGTAGATAAAAAACCGACATTGTTTTTCTTCTGGAGCTCAATCATTTCTGGAATGAACTTGGGATGATGCGAGAGGTCCGCGTCCATTAGAATGATGAAACTAAAAATGTAATTTAAAAAAAATTATTTTTCATTATTTTTTTATAAATATTTCACAGGTAACGGTCATCAATTCGACATTTTATTTATAAAAAAAACCAAGTGACTAAAAGCATGTCACAATCATAACATTAGTTGTTCAAAAATGTGAAATAATAAATGCTATAGTAGCAGTTAACGATGGCAATCCTCTTTTAAATATTCCCGCCAAAACTCATTCAAATTCGCCACTGACTCCCCACGCGCAAACTTGAGCCCATGCACGTAGGCGGTGCCGAGGCCGAGCTTGTCGGCGCGTGGCTTGAGCACCACACGCTCCTCGCCGTATTCGGCTTGCAGCTTCTGGGCCACCTTAAAAAACAATTTATCTACTTTAAAATTTCAACTAAATTCATGACAAAAAAAAGAGAGAGAGAGAGAGATGTGAGAGAGGGAAATGATAGAGAGAGACAGAGAGAGAAATAGAGAGAGAAATGATAGAGAGAGAAGTGATAGAGAGAGAGAAATGATAGAGAGAGAGAGAAATGATAGAGAGAGGGTGAGAGAGAGCGAGAGTGGAGAGAGGAGAGAGAGAGAGAGAGAGAGAGAGAGAGAGAGTTCAGAGAGAGAGAGAGAGAGAGAGAAATGATAGAGAGAGAGACAAAAAACTGACTTCCAGGGTGCCATCCGGGCTGCCATCATCAATGACGATCACCTTTGAATGAACTCTTCTTATAATAAACAATTCGTAATAAAAACATTTTAAGCTTGCTTACTATGCAATGCTTATATTAACAAGAGTATAATACAAGATTAAACAAAACAAAAAAAAAGAGAATAATTCTTAATTCTAGTGCTCTTCTAACCTCAAAGTCAACATCTTCGAGATACTTCTGAAGGAGCCAGATGCAGATGGGCAGATTTTCGCGTTCGTTGTAGGTCGGCAGGAGGATCGAGTAGCGAACCATGCCAGATCTGATGATGGATACTTCGGAGTCGATTTCGGCTCTCTTGGTATCGATTCCTCAAGGATCGACTCCGGCAAGGAAGATGTGATCAAATCCGAGAAAGAGAGAGAGAGAGTGAGAGAGAGACAGAGAGAGAGTGAAAGAGAGAGAGAGAGAGAGAAAGATAGAAGAGAGAGGGGGAGAGAGAGGGAGAGAAAGAGAAGAGAGAGGGAGAGAGGAGAGAGAGAGAGAGAGAGAGAGAGAGAGAGAGAAAGAGAGAGAGAGAAAGAGAGAGAGAGAGAGAGAAAGAGAGAGGGAGAGAGGAGAGAGGGAGAGAGAGAGAAAGAGAGAGAGAGAGAGAGAGAGAGAGAGAGAGAGAGAGAGAGAAAGAGAGAGAGAGAGAGAGATAAGGGAGAGAAAAACAGAAATCGTCATGAACCAATTCAGACAGGAATTTTAACAGGAGATCATAAAATCATTCGAGGAACAAGTAAATAAAAGCAGACAGGACAGCAAGCGGCAGCGCGCAATCAGCGCATGGTTTACATACAGTCAGGATTAGTCCGGCACAAACATTTCTCTTCTCTCTCTCTCACTCTCTCTCTCTCTCTCTTTCTCTCTCTCTCCTTCTTCCCTCATTTCCACTGCTCAACTAACTGACTAAGACAATTGGGCCCTGAGGCCGAAGCCATTTAGAACTGACTCTTCATGGAATGGAACGAAACCTTGAAAAGTAAAAGGAAAAGGAAAGAGAGATTGGGGGGGGGGGGTGAATTTGATTCTTCATACCTTTAATGCCTTTAGAATGAGCCAGGTATATATAGTCAGCCTTAGGTTCAAATTCCATTTAACAAGTCCAAACAACACCGCTGGTGGACACGAAGCATGAACATCGTGGTTCACAGGTGACGTGGTTAGGGATGAGTTGGAGGGTGGGGTTGCTTGCCAAGAAGAGGAGACAGAGAGAGAGAGAAAGAGAGAGAGAGAGAGAGAGAGAGAGAGAGAGAGAGAGAGAAACAGGGCGATAGAGAGGGGGAAGTAGAAGAGAGGGAAACAGAGAGGAAGAGAGAACAAGTGTTTGGGAACCGCGGCAAGGAACCAAGCGCTAATCGTATAATACGTTGTCAATGCTGACGCTACCATTGATGTAACATTCGTCCTCTCATAGACTCGTTTTCACATCATCTCTCTCTTCCCTCCATCTCTCTTATCGTCTCTCTCTCTCTCTCTTTCTCCATAGGGACACCTTGGCTACACTACATCGCCGACGACACACAATGAGTGCCTTCGCGGCAGCGATTGCAGAGCAAGCACATAACAAAGGCCATTCCTTATCACACGTACACACTCTGATATACGGCTTAGTCATCGGAGAACGAAGAGGAGCAGAGAGAGAGAGAGAGAGAGAGAGAGAGAGAGAGAGAGAAGAGTGAGACAGTGAGAGATAGTGAGTGAGAGAGAGAGAGAGAGAGAGAAAAGAGTGAGACAGTGAGAGATTGTGAGTGAGAGAGGACTTCTTTTTGCATGTTATAAGGAAAAAAATAAATTTCCTCAGAATTGTATTCTTTCCTCAGAAAAGTCTTCCAGGCCACAAAGGGCAACAAAAATATTCAAAATGTTCCAAAACCGCTTCCGGTCTCCTCCGAATGGCGATTGAAATGTCAACTTCAGGTACTTGCTTTAGGAGATTAAAACTCAGGGAAACAACATGTTGCGTAGAGAGCATTTATAGAGCATACGCACAAAGGCAAAATAGTAATATAAATAGCCAGAAAGAGTGTTCCTTCTTAATCGACAAACATTGACGTAAAAAACACGTTATTGCTAGGGGCGAACTTTGATCAGCTCTAACAGTCAAACAACTTATCATTCACGTGCTATTCACGTGAAGAGGCCAAACAAACTTTTCCCTTGCTCTATTCTTATTGTTGTCGAGGTGCCCCCTCAATTAGACAGACCACTTGTTTTGCAAATCTTA
This sequence comes from Allodiplogaster sudhausi, assembly GCA_945643635.1. Lineage (NCBI taxonomy): Eukaryota > Metazoa > Nematoda > Chromadorea > Rhabditida > Diplogasteridae > Allodiplogaster > Allodiplogaster sudhausi. The sequence goes on from CALZFC010000270.1 coordinate 252,158, forward strand.
CCTCGATAACCGTGCTAACCAATTTGTTATTTACCTCTCTCTCTCTCTCACTCCCTCTCTCTCTCTTTCTCTCTCTCTACCTCAGTCTCTCTTTCCCTCTCTCTCTCTTTTCTCTCTCTCTCTTTCTTTCCCTCTCTATCTCTACTTCTTTTCCTTCTTGGCCTCCTTCTCCACTTGCTTCTTCTTCGTCTTCTGTCCATGTAGCTCGACAATCGACTTGTCGACCGGTGGAATTGTGGGCGGGGCATGGGCGAGTGTTGGTTTCGTTCGCGTTTTCTCAGAAGATGAAGCACGGAAGAGCGACGTGTAGTCTGACGCGTCAAAGTTGTCGTCGATCTTCTCCTATACAAAAAATTAATAGAAGAGCTTAAATAAATAAATAAATAAATAAACAAATATATATATATATATATATATATATATATATAGAAACAAAAAAATAAAGAATCAAAAATGTATGTTTCAAAACTAAACATGATTAAAATATACAGATTAACAAGCGCAAATAAAATATTCTTAAATTCTCTAAATAAAATATTCCAAAATTCTCTTTAAAAAAATCAATTTATGTTAAGACTCTCCGAAATAGGAAACTGGAGAAAAACCATGCTTATCATAAAAATTATACAAAATAACATTTAATTTGCCATGAACTCCCCAAGGATATTGTGGGTGCCTTTTTTTATTATTTGAAAAACAAACTTGGAAAGCGCTCCTCAGCCATCTAGCATGGAAAAATGTGCATGTGATAGCCGCGAAGCTAACGAGAATTAAAATTATGGCATTGACTACCAGGCTACAAATATATGATAAACTACTGTATATAAAGAGCAGCCTAATTAGGCTGACTACTCAATGAGCAGCCTAATTAGGCGACTACAGTAACCTGAACAATCCGCTTTGTCTTTGGCTTACGCGCAGCAAGCATTTGACGCCTTTCATCCTCGGACAGCTTCTTTAGGTCGATCGGCAGAGCGAAAAGCTAAAACAAACAATGTTTATAAGACAAAATAAGTTTTGAAAAAAAGATAAATACTTTTTTTTAAACCTATTTTATGTTTTCATTAAAAAAAGGTTTTAGAAAATCTGATCCCAATAATTCATCATCCTTACATTGGAAACGCTACCGACCAACCATTTGTAGATTTATTTCATGAATTATTAAATAGATCTTTTATTGCATGAAACTTGAGAGTGAAAATGTGTTACATTGCACGATGATTACATAATACAAAACGCGAGGATGAATGGATACTCTAAGTCTTTTACAAATCTTACAGTACTCTTTACAAGCCTTACAGTAATCCCCTTGCTAACCTCAATGGGTTCCGACGCGCGAATGGGTACGGTGGAGCCGTCCGGCTTCACGAGAAGTGCCGGATAGCGGCGAAGAAACTGCGCTCGATTGATGGCGACGATAGAGGCGCGGTGCGCGTTGGCGCGGACAGCAGAAAAGAAAAAAAAAGATCCTTAAGCGTCCTTAAGCCTTAAGGCGAACAGTTACATACTAAGCTTAACCTTATATATTTATCCCTAAGCCTTCAGACGTATACTTACCTACTTAAGCCTTAAAGCTTAACCTTATATCCTTATCCTTAAACCTTATGGCTTAATCCTTAAGACTAACGATTACATATAAATACGGACCAAAACCTATCTCACTTATTGTTAGAGAAGCAATACTTAGTTTATTTCTCAATTATAACCTAACGCACACACTTAAAACAAATACTTGTTTAAATGCTTACTACTAAAGCTTCTTAATATCATAGAATAAATAAACTTATCGCAGCTTATTCATTAATCATTGATCAATTAAGCCTTAATGTCTGCTCCACTTTCGCTAAATGCACAAGAATTCGGTGGCAGAAACAGAAAGCATTGGATGAGTAATTTCTTACTAATTGCATATGCCTACAATACGCGCATCATCGAAAGTAGACTCATGGCAAGATATGCACACTGAAATGCACATCTGTCAAAACCGTTGATTACTACAGTTCTTGCAACAAAATACTGAACATGCATTATAGACAATAATAAATAACCAGGTATATAAAATAGAATAAAAACCGATGTTAGCCTCTAACCTGACGTGGTCGGAATGGAAACGTTCCGTGCGAGGCAGCGCGAACTCGAGGTCATCATTGACCGGAGCAACATCACTGGAAAAAAAACCATCAAGATCTTACATATTCAACCCATGCGATGCTCCATCTAAAGAAGTGGGGCCTAATTACAAATCACAACGCCCTGAACGTTCTCAGCAGGGACGATAAAAGCACTCTCAGAACAGCGATTCATGGATTACTTGATAACTTTATTAAACTAGATAAAAGCAATAACTTTATTAAACTAGATGAAAGCAGTCAGAACAGCGATTCATGGATTGTCAGATAACTTTCTTAAACTAAAGCACAAACAAACCTATCCAGATCCTAGCAGTTGCAAAAAAATAAACCCACACTTGAAAGCCATCCCTCCCCACCATCTTATGCAAATGAATGGTAAGGTACCAATTCTGGGATTGTAAAATACCGTTGAACTTTCCAAAGTCTCCGCGCTGAGAAACAAGAACCTGATAGCCTGATTGCTTTATTCCGCATATATTGCTCCAGCAAATAATAACTTCAGTTTGATAAGAAAAGAAAGGAATCCGAAACGCGTTGAAGGGGATTAAAAAACAACGGATATAAATCAAAGGCTTACATCCGGAACGGAAGTTTATTATCTTGCGAAAATAAAAGTCATACCAAAAAAGACAAAGGTCGACCTGATCTCTAGCAAAGGCAGAAAAGCAGAAGTGGAAAAAGTCGGAAAACTTGACATAACCATAGTTACCGTATACAAGTACAGTGGGTCAGACTTCGGGTCAGCGAATTAAACAAGGCACTTTGCGCTTTTATTAAAAGCGCGTAGTAATTCTGAAAAACAACTCGACAATTTAATTTATAGGGATGCTATAGGCCGAAACATTCTTCTTGCTCGGTGGAAAAAAGGAAATATGGAAAAGTATGAAATATTCACAGACTTCTGTATAGGAAATTAGCCTTAATTTCTTCTTATCGAACTTGTGTGAAAAATTAACTCGAAGATAACAAAACAAAAAAGAATATGCTCCGGACACAGTTTCTGCATACAATTAGCCAGTACTAGAAAGAAATTAATCCAGTAAACCCATTGGGTGTATCAGCATAAAAAAAAAATAACATCTCTTCAATATACCTTAACGGATATCCGAGCTAGTTGTAAGAGAAAATTGCATTATTTTTTCTTTAAATGTCTACCGACATTTCGCTGGACATATCAATCAACTTGTGCATTATTGACAATGAAAGAAAACAAGAACAAAGAGAGAAAGAAGCTTAAAATATTAACAAGTGACACAGTTAGACGTCTAGATATTATTACAGGCTGGCGACATGTGGTAATTGAAGCTAGGAGATATTTGGTATTTCGAGAGAGAGAGAGCGAGAGAAAGAGAGATATGAAAAAGGATGTGGAAATATGAATATTGAAAGAGTATAACCACCTGGAAATGTGTTTTTTTTTCTTTACTAAAGCGCTACTAATTTATTACTTTTGTAAGGAAAAAATAGTGTCTAGAAAGAGGTGAAAAAAACGAGCCAGGGTTGGCAAATGACATGCGAAAAGATGAAGTTACAGTACCCCCATTTCAAATATATTACGGGTCGTGAAGAGAAGTCTCGAGCGAGGGAGGAATCACATGATCGTGCATCCGCAGCATTTCTTCGAGCCAGAAGAACGCTTGCCTGATTCAGGGTAGCGACGGTTGATCTGTCGAACCAGGTCGTAGAAGACCTGAAATAGAGAAGGGTAAGTTGATGAGAGAGAGAGAGAAAGAGAGAGAGAGAGAGAGAGAGAGAGAGAGAGAGAGAGAGAGAGAGAGAGGAATGAATCACGGAAAAGAAGTGAGTGAGAGTGAGAGAGTGAGACAGTGATGAAATACAAATAGTGAGTGAGAGTGAGAGAGTGAGACAGTGATGAAATACAAATAAAGTGCCTGATAAGTAAAAGCGAGATCTTTTGATCGAACAGAAAAAACCCTGAGATGAAAGATAAAAGCCGTCTAATAATAGAATGAAATAAGACCGCTCTAATCTAGAGAAGCAATATGTCTCTCTTCATAAAAAAGAAAAGAAAGATTCTTGCGCCGTAACACAAAGAACTGAGTCGAATTAGTCAGAATAAAAAAAAGAGTATTTATGTAACTAATATATTCGTACTTATGTAAGTATTGATCTCTCTCTCTCTCTCTCTCTCTTAAACTCTCTTTCTTTACCTCTCTCTCTCTCTATCTCTCTTTAACTCTCCTTCTTTAACTCTCTCTCTCTCTCTATCTCTCTTTAACTCTCCTTCTTTAACTCTCTCTCTCTCTCTCTCTCTCTCTTTAACTCTCCCTCTCTCTCTCTCTCTCCAACTCTCCCTCTCTCTTTCTCTCTCCCTCTCTCTCTCTCTCTCTCTCTCTCTCTTTAACTCTCTCTCTCTCTCTCTCTCTTTAACTCTCCCTCTCTCTTTCTCTCCCTCTCTCTTTCTTTCTCTCTCATTCTTTCTTTCTTTCTCTCTATTTCGCTCTCTCTCTCTCTCTCTCTCTCTCTCTCTCTCTCTCTCTCCTCTCTCTCAAGGAGAATGCGAATTGTTGGATAGAGTTACCAACCTCGTTAACGTTGATTTTTGCCTTTGCGCTCGACTCCAGGAATGCCGAGCCGAATTGGCGTGCCAGTGATTGACCCTGAACATTTTCTGTTTTTTTTTTTTTTAATTTTATTTCACCGAAATTTAACATCATTTTTGTCACTTCTTTCATTAAACTAAAAAAAAATGCCAAGACAAAATATGAACTCCATGAAATATTAATTATCAGAAAATGCAGAAAGACTAATGAGGGAAATATAACAAAAAAAATTAAATTCGTAAAAAAGTATGAAATAATTTGTAACAAAAAAGAGAAAAGTTTTAAAAGTACAGAATCTTCCTCTAACCTGATCTTTTCCAACAACTCGCTCATCTTCAAGGTCGCACTTGTTGCCGACGAGAATCATGGGCACCTGTGTGAAGAGCTCTTCTTTTAGATGAATTATTTTACATTCTTCTTCCCAGAATAAAATTACTGAACTTTTTTTTTAAATAAATAAATAAATGAAATGAGCATTTTTATTTTTAAATGGAGCAAAAGTCCAAAAGTCGTGTCAAGCTACAGTATGAAAGGAAATATAAAATATTATAAACTCTATAATTTTATTACTTTTAATTACTATTAATTAAAATAATAAAAAAAAACAATATATATATATATATATATATATTCCTCCAACATCTTCAGCATCCTTGACACGGAGGATCTGATCTCTGAGGTCCATGAGATCGTTGAATGTGGATTGCGCAGTGATCGAGTACACCAGCACGAATCCCTGCCCGTTCTTCATGTACAAGTCGCGCATCGCCGTGAATTGCTCCTGAAGCGAAAGTTGAGGGTTACGGTAGGGCGTAACGGCAAGAAGACAACTTGTAAGGTAGGAACTTGCGTATTAATATTCTAGGCCATCCTAAACGCATTTCTGAATGTACTACAACCATTGTGTTTCTTCGGATGGCGCTATAGGAAAAAAAGCCCCATATCCGCATATCTCGTCTTGTAGTCTGCTGGGTCCATGACAGGTATGTTTTTTCAGCACCGAGATAAAAAAAAACGTTGAAACAAATTCTGTTCTGAGATAAAACGTGTAAAAACAAATTCCGTTCCTAACTAAAACCGTTGAAACAAATTCCTTTGCGAGAAAAAAAGAGTTGAAACAAATTCCGTTCCTCACTAAAACCGTTGAAACAAATTCCTTTGCGAGAAAAAAAGAGTTGAAACAAATTCCGTTCCTCACTAAAACCGTTGAAACAAATTCCGTTCCAAATTAAAACCGTTGAAACAAATTCCGTACCGTGCCTGCCGTGTCTAAGATCTCGAGCATGCATTGTTGGCCGTCAACTTCGACTTGCTGTAAAGGCGATTTTATCTCTTTTTGGAAGATTTTCTTCTTCTAATTAACGCCGTTCGTTAGCTTCTTGAAATAACATTTTCATTTCAAGTAAAAGATAAACAACATTGAAAAGGGTAGCAGGCTAATGCCGGGTGGAAAAAAAAAACACATTAAACAAGGACAGATTAATAAATTATACTAAAAAGATGAAGACAAAAGAAGAGCAAAAGTAAAGCATACAACTTTTAAAAAAACCTTTCTATAGCTGTCTTCAATGGTCGGATCGTACTTCTCCACAAAGATGCCTTGGACGAATTGGACCGTCTGAAGTTAGGATTCACAATACTATAAAAATTACTCCAACTAAAGTAGCTGAATTATTATTGATTCAATTAAATAAATGAATAATAATATTTATTTCAACCTTAATGACATCCTCCATAATATCCTTCACTGCCTACTTGAACTGATCCTATTCATCAATAACATTCATACGACTGCTCATGTTAAAAAAATTAACGTTTCTTCATTCATCTTCTCTTAAAAATAAATCTATCTTTTGAACTAAATTTTTTTGGTGGTTTGCTATTCTTTCTTTTCTCTTTTCAAATTTACAACTGATAGGAAAAGGGGGGCAAATCCTATAGTTTCCCCCTCAGCGCCCCCCCCCCTCCGAATTATCGCTGTTTCTCTCTCGAATGGTATCAAATGCAAGCACTTTGTCAGCGACTAGGTCAGATTACCCACCGTTTGGGCCTCTTTCTCTCTCGTCCCACTTATACCCCCTCTAACCCTCTTGCAACGGCTGACATAGATATGCTATCGAGCGGGTTCTTTTTTTCCTCTTTTTACTTGCTCTCTCTAACTCTCTCTCCCTCCCTCGGCTTTTGTCTCACTCTCTCTCTCTCTTTCTCTCCCTCTCTCTCTCTCTCTCTGCTTCTTTTCCATCGTTCGCTTCCCTCATCTCTCCCCTCTCGCCTGTTATCTTTGAAATGCACTCTTCCGGATTATCACTGATCTCCCCTTTTGCGCTGCTGCCTTGAACATAATCTAATACGATAAGGAAGAGACAGAGAGAGAGTGAGAGAGAGAGAGAGGGAGAGAGTAAGATTGAAAGAGAGAGAGAGAGAGAGTGAGTGAGAGAGAAAGAGAGAGTAAGATAAAGTTGTCACGGAAAACATCAGCTTAACTGAATCCTTCGCAGAGTAGAACAAACACAAAACCTACATTAATTGCCTCTTTTGTGGTATCCACTGCTAAAAAAAGGGAATACAAAGGAACTCACCGGAACTCTTATACATAAAATATATATTAGCATATTTTAAATTTGTTAAGAACTAAAAGAAATAACATTAATTATTAAATTCACACAAGAATAATAAAACAAATAAAGAAGAATAATCAAAAACCTCACCAGTGCACTCTTGCCAACACCGCCGCTGCCAAGGACGACAATCTTGTATTCGCGCATCTTCTTCCTCTCTTCTTACCTCTTCTTCTACTTCTGCCTCGGTCGCTTCTCTCTTTCTCTTTCTCTCTATCTCTCGGGACTCCTCTCAGCCTCTCTCCTTCCCCGAATGACCACTGAAAAGTGGGAAGATTAAGACATTTAGATGTAGTCAGAGGTAACACGGCGCACGATTTACAGCGTAAAGAGTAAAAAAAGGCTCCTGGATTGATTCTCAGCCACTTTTAGACTTTTAGCACCTTTATTTTAAATTTGGCGCTAATAATAGGAGGGATAATGGCGTAGATAGACATAGCGAGGCAATGAGAGAGAAAGAGAACGACAGAGACTGAGAGAGAGAGAGAGAGAAAGAGATAGAGAAAGAGAGAGAGAGAGAGAGAGAGAGAGAGAGAGAGAGAGCTTGACTTTGCGAGGAGGCCTGATTTGTTCGTGTTATAAGAAAAGGACTGCGAGGTTAAAAATAATCACGAAAGAAAAAGAGAAAAAAAACAAACATACAGGGATTCTCTCAAAATAATCGTTATGCTCACAAAGAAAGCAAGAGCAAGCGTTATGAGTCTAGTTCACTGTGGAATTCATCCCTGGAATTCATGTCTGATGAAGAGGGGGGGGGGGCGAAAGATTCAGTTGTGTGGTGACATTGGATGGGTGGTTAGTGTTAGATGGGAGAGAGAGACAGAGAGAGATACGGACAGAGAAAGAGCGAGAGAGAGAAACAGACGGACAGAGAAAGAACGAGAGAGAGAGAGAGAGAGAGAGAGAGAGAGAGAGCTAGAGAAAGAGAGAGAGAGAGAGAGGGAGAGACAGAGAGAGGCAGTGAGGGGGTAGAGCATCGCAATCTATACACATGCATACGTCCGTACATGTGGTGAACACAGCTGAAAGGCGATGAAGTGAGGAATTGTCCATCTAACGGAGCCACTGTCTCAGGTCTGTCATGTTAGGAGAGAGAGAGAGAGAGAGAGAGAGAGAGAGAGAGAGAGAGAGAGAGAGAGAGAGAGAGAGAAAGAGAAAGAGAGAGATAGAGAGAGAGCAGAGAGAGAGAAATGAGAGAAAGAAAGAGAGAGAGAGAAAGAGAGAGAGAGGAATGAGAGAGAGTGAAATGAGAGAAAGAAAAAAAAAACAACTATCAAAGAAGGCAAATGTGTAAGAGTGTATTAGACGCCTGGTTGGAAGAATATACTATACAGGAAGAAAGGGAGCTCTCTCTTTCTGTTTCTCTCTCCCTCATTCTCCTCTCTCTCTCTCTCTCTCTCTCTCTCTCTCTCTCTTTCTCAAAGATGGTGCTTTCCCACAATTCCCATAAGGAGGCATACAAAGTTAATTTCTTCTAAACTCTTACTTACTGACTGACAAGTAAAGTGGAGAAACATAGAAAGGAAATACTGCGCATTAAGAGGAGTTAGTCGGAAAAATTAGGTTTCGAAAAGACATGAACAGCTCGTTGAATTGTGAGAGGCACAAAGAAGGAACCAGGTATTCGTGATGGTAGCAAGAATTGAGTGCAAAAAGGGTAGACGTAGAAGGGAGAGAGCGAGAAAGAAAGCGAGAAAGAGAGAGAAGGAAGAGAGAGAGAGAGAGAGGGAGAGAGAGAGGGAGAGAAAGAGAGAGAGAGATATACAGAGAAAGAGAACATAGCGGAGAGAGAAGAGAGACAGGGACAAAAGGTTGAGAGCGACCAGCTGGCGGCTTTCCTCGGCGTTACGATCCATACCTGCTCTGCCTCCCTCCCGCTCTCTCAATCTCTCACTCTCTCTCTCTCTCTCTCTCTCTTTCACTCACTCACTCTTTCTCGCTCTCTCTCTCAGCCTACCCCATATGTTATCTCTCTCTCTCTTTCTCTCTCTCTCTCTCTCTCTCTCTCTCTCTCTCTCTCTCTTTTTCTTCTCCTTTCCCCATCCATTCGATCCCACTAAACACAGATGTCAAAACGTGTTGTGGGAAAAGGTGTGTTGGGCGCGTACGAAAATCGCGCAGATGGCAGTGAGAACAGGAAGGTGGGTTCGAGGATAGAGGGATAGAGAGGGAGAGAGAGAGACAAGAGAGAGAAGAGAGAGAGAAAGAGAGAAGGATAGAGAAAAAGGAGAGCGAGAAAAGTGAGAGAGAAAAATTGACCGGAAATGAAGTACCTATAGAGAGATGGGCGATGGGAGAGTAAACGTTAACGAAAAAAGGCAGAAGATGAAAATGGGACTTGTACTTTTATGGCATAAAAAATGAACGTTTAACCAGATTTTTCTATTCAAAAGAGCCATAAAAGAGTGGAAAGAATGGAGTCGAGGCGGGACACATAAATTATGATGTCCTCTAGCAAAGAGTGAATGAGTGCACGAAGGAAAAGAAGGGTACAGCGAGGGTAGTTGTTGCTGAGAGAGAGAAAGAGAGAGTGAGAGAGAGAGAGAGAGAGAGAGAGAGAAAAGAGAGAGAAAGAGAGTGAGAGAGAGAGAAAGAGAGAGAAACAGAGAGAAATGGAAAAGAAATAAAGAAAGGCAACTCGAGAATGGAGATGAATGGAATGTAGTTTCTGCCAAAAAAAAATGTGGCCAATTGCTGTTGAAGAAATGTGTGAAAGAGTGGGTTGGTTACGAAGGGAGATTGATCAGTCGGAACAGTAGAATGGTGACAAAAGGAATTTGGGGGGGGGGAGTGAGTGAGCGAGAGAGAGAGAGAGAGAGAGAGAGAGAGAGAGAGAGAAGGAGAGAGAGAGAGAGAGAGAAGGAGAGAGAGAGAGAGAGAGATAGAGAGCGCGAGAAAGAGTGACAGAGAGAAAATCAGGAAGTTAAAGAAGAAGAAAAAGAGCCATTGTCGTGGGCAGCGATAATAAACAATGACAAATAGGAAGGAAGAGAAGATGGCCGTAAACAATATCAAACAAGAGCAAAATTATAGCAAATAAATCCACATCACTCTTCCTTTGGTAAGAGCAAACAACAGGCGCCGTTTCCGTCCTCTGAAACATTACGAAATCGAATACCCGTCTGATGTCGGGTGCGGCGGAGGGCTAAACTTCACTTCCACACAGAGTCCATTACCAACTTCTTCCCGTGGGGCCACACCACAACCTTGCTCGGCTCTGAGTAATTTGAAACCAAACTTGGCGGGAATGAATAAAAGAATTCCCATCACCTCCACCCCCCCCCCCCCCTTTGGCGCTGTCAATATCAAAAAATGAAGTGAATCATACGTGGTTCCTTGATAAGATGGCAACCAGCAATTTCGAAACAGTTTTCGTTTTCAAAAATTCTTTAAACTACTACATCGATGACTAAGTAGAGGAAACTGCTTATTGTTAGGGAGACCAAGAAGAATTGGTCTAAAATTAAAGAAGGTGCCCTTCATTTTCCTCTAACATTTTTGGAAGCAACAAATTAGGCAAATAATGGTTGACCCTGGAACTGCATACGACGGGGGGTCTTCAAAAGGCAATCAGCATCTCTCTCTGTGTGTGTGTATGTCAGTGAATTCTAGAAAGCCAGCGTGGAGAGGGGGGGGACGGAATTAGCTTTCCAATGACCGGCCTTGAGGGAGTTGGAGGAGGGCGGTCTGGCGATGGGGATGGGGCTGGGGCTGGATGAGGGTGGGGGGGGGGGGCAATTGGGATGGGGCGTCTTGGAGTAGGAGCTAGAAGCGGGGGAAGGGTAAGAGTTGATTCTGGTCTGCTCTCTCTCTATCTCTCTTTCTCTTTATCTCTCGTACTCTCTCGCTCTCCCTCTGTCGCACTCTCCGTTTCTCTCTATCTCTCCTCTCGATTCGTGAACAATGCACAGAGTCAGGAATGGAGGGGAAAGGGGGGGGGGTAAGAAAAGACATCCGATCTGCACATGGAGAGCTGGTAAACGAATAAGAAGATGGAAGTAAGGGGAGAGAGAGATAAAGAAAGAGAGAGAGGGGGTGAGAGAGAGAAGAGTGACAGAGAGGACTGGTGTTGGAGGGAGTAGTAAGTCAAGGACAAGGAAAGGGGTAAAAAAGAGTCTGCGAAAGGCAGACAAGAGAGCTAGAAGAACCATAACTAATTGTAAGCACAGTATGTAACGGAGGACAGAGAGGTAAGGGAGGATCAAGAGAGACAGAGAGAGAGAGAGAGAGAGAGAGAGAGAGATAGAGAGAAAGAGAAGGAGAGAGATAGATAGATAGAGAGAGAGAGAGAGAAAGAGAGATAGAGATGAGAGTGGAAAGAAGAAGCCACTTGTCTCTCTGCTGTCCCTTCTGGCTGGCGATGTCAGTGAGTCTGTCCTGACCAAGTACTACTGGTCAAGAAGGGATTATTAGCCTTGCATATCCTTTTCTCTGTCTCTTTCTCTCCTTCATTTCTCTCTCTCTCTCTCTTTTTCTTTCTCTCTCACTCTCTCCATACCATTTACTTTCCCTCTATCCCATCAGATCTTTTCAGTTCTCTCAGAAAGAATGAATGCAACTGGTCAGTTGTTCACCGAGAATTGCTGATGAAGTTACATATAAGGAAGGACACAGGAGAGAGAGAGAGAGAGAGAGAGAGAGAGAGAGAGAGAACGCTCAGGGAGACAGAATGAGAGAGAGATTAGAAGAGAGAGAGAGAGAGAGAGAGAGAGAGAGAGAGAGAGAGGGTCAGGGAGGGTGAGAAAGTGGATGAAAATCGGAGAGAGAGAGCAGAGATGCAGAGTCAAAGGGTTAAATCCAAGCTTCGGCCTACATAAATCATTGATGAGCGCAAGGTGCGTGGGGCTAAACGGCGAAAAAATTTTTAGTACTCGCGACACAGAGAGAGAGAGAGAGAGATAGAGACAGAGTGAGAGAGAGAATGAGAGAGAGAGGCAGAGAGAAAAAGAAGACACCCAATCAAATCCGCGGTGACAAGAGGAAGCATCTGTTCCGTGTCTCTCGTAAGAAAGAAGTGGAAATAGTAGTAGCGGGAGGAGCATATCTCAGGAGGAGAGTGGATTAGTGTGGCCGGTCACGGGGGTGCTCTCGCTCTCTCTTTTCCTCCTTCCTGTCATCCCTGCTACTCTTGTCCAGCTATCTCCGGGAGGGCCAAATAAGGAGCGGAGGAAGAGTGACGGGGAGAGAGGGAGAGAGAGAGAGAGAGAGAGAGAGGGCGGAAGAGAGAGAGAGAGAGAGAGAGAGAGAGAAGGAGAGTGACAGTGGGAAGGAGAGAGAGAGAGAGAGAGAGAGAGAGGGAGAGAGAGAAAGAGAGTAAGGTAGTGTGAAGGAGAGAGAGAAGGAGAGAGAGAGGGAGAAAGATATTCTGAAGGAGAGGGAGAGATAGAGAGAGAGAAAAAAGAGAAACGGACATCTCTAGGCTACTTCCTGTGCAAGCAACACTGCGAGGGCAGGCGGGGAACATGGCAGATTGAAGCGGCGATGGGTGTCAAGGGCGACTTAGCGGAAGGGAGAGAGAGACGGAACGAG